>JARKHS020011791.1:0-23878 GCA_030143305.2 Amblyomma americanum | reverse complement strand
TCACCTAACGCGTTCTGATAAACTTTTTCTTTCCTTCCTTTAGGCCAGATCTATATCGAATAAACTGAAACGCTCGGCATAGAAAACAAAGCAGTAAAAGACGATGCTGTTTGTTCTCGCGCGCTACACTTTGCACTGGTCTCTATTACTGCCCTGCACTCACCAGAATCGGGTAGAAGGGCTGGATAAGGGAGAAGGTCGCCGAGATCCAGAACTCGCTGTGGACCAGAGGCAGGAGCCACGGGTCCCGCTTGAGCTTCTCCCAGCATCCCACCGCTGCGTTGACCTTCTCCTCATCCTGCGCGTCTTCTTTCCAAAACTGCGCGTGGGTGGCGGTGGTAAGAGGCGGCACTTTGCTCCGGCACTTGGTGAGCACTTGTCAGCCGGCTAGCGCGCCTCACTGACCTGCACTTCGTCGAAGCTTCCCGACAGTCTTGCCGTGTCCGCTGGCTCATCTTTGCTGACGTTCGTGACATCCGTAACTTCAGTTCGAAGCACAGTCGGTGCGTACGATAGTCGTTGCTCCGATCCCAAGCCCCGGGCGTCCGGCATCTCCGGCGAATGAAAAGAAACGCCCGGCAAGGCTTATGCTTTTCAATCGCAGTTCATTTAACGGAAGCCTGCAAGGGCGGAAGGTACGGAGGCCTCAGAGCTTTTCACGGGGAAGGTTCATGGTCGATTTAGAAGAAGCGAAATGCTCACGATTTGCAGCTGCTCGCTGGAGAGGCGGATTTTCTTGTTTGTTTTGCAGACGCGGCGCTACAGGTACGCACGTTGAAGCGAGGGTAGTGAACGTCTGCGCTGAGCGGACGCAGCTGGGGATCGGATCACAATGCGGGAGAGGAAACGCGGCCTTTTCTCTTGTTGTTGTATGGAAAGCGGCCCGGTTCATGTGACGAGCTGTGCTTCGACCTTGGGCACACGCCTAGAACAAACAAAAAAAAAAAACGACCAGTGCTGTTTGAACTGTCCTCAAGCTGTTTTGGAAGTCACAGTGGAGGATAAAAGCGGACTGCCAGTGGCGCTTTCAATACGGAAAACAAGACGACAGTTGTCGGCATTTTAACAAACAGAAAAAAAAGATGTAAGAGCGGCTTGACGACCCTATGGCTAGTCAGACTTCAGATGTAAAAACCAGGATGGCGCTATAAGAGAGGGCCTGGTCGAATGCACTGGGTGAATTTGAGCAATCGCTTCCACTTAGGTTCATGTTTGGTGATTGCACGCGTGTTTTTTAGGGTGGAACAATATATTTTGTTTTCCTGCATACATTTTTTTTTGCAATGCCTCTTCATCTGCTTAAAGATGGCACTTGGTGCCAAATATAGGTAAATATGTGCGCCTTTCCACTATTTTATGTCTCATTACCTCTGGTTGATGCTATACTCTTCAAAGATGAAATACTTTCCTGTGCGACCTTTTTTTAGTTAATGTCACTTTCTTCCATTAGCATGTGTTTCTTCTGCTCCTTTTTTCCTATAAGATTTTTATGCCACTAGGAATCGCTATTTGGTGTGGATCCTCGAATGCTGCTACCGCAGTCGTGGTCTAGGGACTTTGACGACCGCCTCCGCTCCGGGAGGTGGTTGGTTCGAGACCCACCGTCAGCCACCCGCCGGTAAAAATGGGTACAAGTGTCCCCCGGCTCGGCGCCCGGCTTCCTCAGGGGTGTGTGCTTGGAGGAGGCTCCGCAAACCCCGCTGCACCCTACGGGCGGCAAAGCCAGTTTCGAACACTCAGCCTGCAAAGGTGGTTCATGATTCAGATGAGAGATTCAGTTGATGTTGGCGTTCGACGAAGTTTAAATGAGCTCGCTCTACGGGAGTTCAACAGATGAGAATGTGAGTCCCAGTCTTCGAAGAAGTTCAGCATACTGCGCTTTTTGGTCACGTGATTCCGGCCCCACTGCGCCCCTCCGGAACTTTTGGTTTCGATGGCTGCCGGCGCGTTTGCGCTGCAAGGCGTTGTACCGCGGCTATTGCGTGTGCTGCACCGGCGGGCGGTACATAAGTATTGTGCGAAAGTGCAGAATATGTGCTACAGCTTGAGAACGTTTGAGTTAACCGCGTGATTTACTATTTGCTTCACGGCTGCCGAATCGGTTCGAATGTGTTGCCAAACTGGTTTGTCTACTAGACACTCGTTTTCGTTCTCTATTCAGCACCTAACGCTTTGTGTGGTCATGAAAGTGATTAAAGCTGCATCTTGGTAACCCCTTGTATAAGTTACTGCCTCAGACTTCTGCACGTTTTTTTTTCGTCCAGTGCGCCGGTTTATTTTTATAAATAGATTTTTTTGAATGAAACATATAGTGCCAATCACATTTTTTCCCTTATCACCAGGAAGAAATCTGTGACTTGCGGCTTTCGTAACAGAGCCGAGTATAATATGATAAGGCTGGTGGTTTTGGTCGCAAGAAGAAATGTGAGCAGACCAGCTTCTGTGAATGTTGCCATATCATACAAAAATTTCGATTTTATGTGTGCTACGTCTGGACAACCCCATTGCAGGAATTCATGCGCCGATGTTATTTTTTCTCAGAGTTCTTATTTGCGCTCACAAAGACGACACACTAAGTTCGAGGAAGACAAAACGGGACGCATATCCTGTCTCCCCCCACCCATCCTGGCGCCCCATCCTGTCTTCCTCGTAATTATAGCGTGTCGTCTTTGTGAGCACAAATAAGAACTCTGAGAATGGACCGTCTAGCCCCACAACGCACATTACTGGAATTACTTTTTCTCTTTGGAGAGCGGCACAAGGTAAAATAATCCTAACGCAGTTAACGTCGCTGCTCGATTGGTTTCGCGCGGTATCGCTGCAAAAACTGCTGGCTGAAAGCAACGAAGAAAGCCAGCGTGCAGCACTGGTGTCGCCATCTGGCGTTAAAAATGGAATATGTGATATGGCTAGCAGTAGCAAGAATATTTGTTCTGCTTTTCAAAGGCAGATGGCGAAAGCAGTCGACTGGGGCGTTTTCGTCAACTTGTCTAAGAAACAATCACATTTGGAGGCATAAGGTTCTGGAAAGAAGTTTCTTCCTTCTACTTTCCGTTCCGAAAGTATAAGCCCATTGTCTAATTTATGTCAAAACGTTCTGGTTGAGAAAGAATACAAAAGGAACACGGTTTTTCCTGCTTCACATGCTGCAGGATCCTGTGCACCGACGGCTTCATTTTAGAGCAGTAGCTAATCTGCTAAAGCCGTACAGGAAGTAATGACCAATCACCAATATTTTGTACACGCGTCTCATAGCGCACAAGAATGAGAGTTTGGTGCTACGTGGCGTCATCCCTCGTGCAAGCTTAAGTTGCTATTTGACATCAACAGGTTATGTACAGTAACCAAAGTGGCTATCCACCACGTTTCGCTCCGCCAACGTGCAGTGATACTTCTCGTAAAAAACAAAACAAAATCTACAACGGACTTTTACGAAAGCTTTCAGCTTGCTGATGGCACCTTATCCATGAGCTCGAGCAGTGTTTTGAGACCGGTCAGACATTTCAAAGACTGTTAGGTGAGCATTGGAGGTCAGCCTCGGAGTGGTCGCCCTTGGACAGATGCGACAGAAGACAACGCGAGTCATATTTGATGAACTGATCAAAGAAGACAGGCGAATAAAACAAATGAAAAAGCGATAAGAGTTGATATTGTGTCCGGTATAGTTCAGGAGATGATTAAAAGTTTATTAGATTACTGGAGAATCTGCCTATCGCTTTCTACGCCTATTGGCCATGGTCCAGAAAGTTCAGCGCGAAGATCCCAGTTCAGAACTTCTCCGACAGTAGCGTATAGATTTCCTGCTGGGCATGGTGACTGGCGATGAAGGCTAGTTTCACCCCTTTAAGCCTCAAACTAAACGACCTAGAGCATGGAATAATATTACTCAAACTCTTCGTCAACAAACAAACCACGAAATGTGCCGCCAGCTGCTGAAGTCATGGCCACGGTCTTCTGAGAGCCACAAGGTCTCATTTCTGTCAGTTTTTTTGAGCCCAGGTAAACAAAATAAAATGCTGCTCTACCGTTGAAACACCGACGAAACTCCTTCGCGCATGGCGAGATATGCGACCTGCAGGAAAAAGGACATTGCAGCACTACAATGCGTGCCCACACGCTGCTCGCTTAACAGCGCAGAAAATTGACACAGTGTGGTCGGAAGTTCTGTATCTGCCTGAGAGTCCTGTTCTGGCTTCTTCTGTTTTCCACCTGCACGGATAGAACTGATATTCGAGGGATAAAATAGCAGGCGAACGAACCCAGATGTACAACGCGACCCTTGCAGCAGTGCATCACTGTCTCTGCAAGGCTTTCATGGAGTTCTGCCTGAGGCATATTGTCAAGCTTTCCGATCGGTGCGGAAAATGTGGGCAGTGGATTGAGGACAGTGGTCAAAAATGAACAAAAGGCTGAAAAACAAAGTGGCAAAGTACCGTTTGATCCGGAGTTCCCGGGTTCGAACCCGACCGCGGCGGCTGCGTTTTTATGGAGGAAAAACGCTAAGGCGTCGGTGTGCTGTGCGATGTCAGTGCACGTTAAAGATCCCCAGGTGGTCGAAATTATGCCGGAGCCCTCCACTACGACACCTATTTCTCTTTCTTCTTTCACTCCCTCCTTCATCCCTTCCCTTACGGCGCGGTTCAGGTGTCCAACGATATATGAGACAGATACTGCGCCATTTCCTTTCCCCAAAAAAACCAGTTATTATTAAGTACCGTTTTCAGTAGTTCCGCGCAGTATAATTTGTAAAAACATTGTTGGGCATTAGATTCGGTGTGTCGCTTGTACTTTGTTTGTTTCAACAGTTCGTTGATAAAGTGAAACAGGGCTTCAAACTATGCAACGGCCACCATTAACGCAATGTTGCCGCCGGCACTGTTCAGCGAGCGGACATCCGAAACGTGACCAGACAATGAATGAGAGAACTTAGGGTACTCATGCTGTCCCAGGAGCGAGCGTTGAATGACAGCGTATGTCTATATCGTTAGGAATGCCAGAATTGGGGGCTGCACGAGCCAGTGGGACTTGAATGTTTTATATCTGTAATTAAAGGTGCCTATTTATCAGATAGTATTACATGAGTAGGAAGAGGCCTTGTTTTGTTATTTTCATAATCAGAGGTTTTAGAAGGCCTTCTCCCGCTTGTGCAGTGGGATGTTGTGTTGTTCACTCTCCATCTGGAGAAATATAAAATTTCTGAGGAAGCTTTTTATTCAATATACGATGGCGGAAGCGTGTTTTGGTAGCACGATTATTAAATATAAAAGTAATTTATCAGTGTGGATGAAACACTAGGAACAACATAACGAAGGCGTCCAGTCGGTGAGGTGATGAAGGAACTCATATCCGCGTCGTCGACGTTGTAGACTGCTTCCGCGGCCTTGACGAAGAATTTGTCAACTTCACTGCTTTTCTTCCACTGCAGATTGAATGCACCCAGAGTGCAATGGTTGCAGGTGCCTGAAAAGGGAAAACAAAATAATGCTATCAAAGACTTACGAAACAAAGAGAGCAAAGTAACTAAATCTTATGGGGAGAATCAGTTCTCCTTTTGTCTGTGACTTTGTAATCTTATACGATAAAATGTACTACTGGCTATTGACGCTACTGCATCTTCAGTCTACACTAAAGTTAAACGAAAGGAGAGGTCTTCCAGTCGTACAGTTTATACCGCGTCAGAGCTTAAGCTAAGTTTTACACGATCAGATTCAATTTATTCGTCTGTAATATTTCTCACAGCTCGGGTTATGTGGCCGTAAAGCGGCAATCACAATAACAAAAATAAAAATGAAATGCATTGTAAAGAAGCTTGTATATTATGAGGCACTCGAACGCATGAATACGTTCACTAGCAAGTGTATTGAATGCCAACGCGCCTGGAGCCGAATGACGTTTATAAAAACAGAATCGCCCCTCCTCTTCGCGAGATATATTTACTAGGCTCCTCGCGGGTGAGACCTGTGCTTGAAGGACTTACATTCATTTCCGCCATTAGTGCGTTAGCTATAATCGATGGGCATAACAAGGCGTACCAATGAGTCACATTTTCATATGAGCTCAGTTACGCAGGGCTGAATTTTGCGAATATCACTGGACGCATGCTGGGATTTCTTCCACTTCTGAGAGCTTTATAGGAACTAGAGCTCAGGTGAGGAAACCGATGTGAGAGCCTCAGTTTTTCGCATGCTGGGATATTTCCTGGTATCCCATAACTTAGACACCCTGCATTCGGATATCATGATCACTGTATAGTCATGGGCGCTAGCCAGTGGTAAACCGTCAGCTTTAAGGATTCGTCCCCTCATTGGATGACATTAGAGGTAACTGTATTGATGCCATCTATTCCTGTTCTTTTGCCCAACACGTGCCTTACCATACTGGTCCTTCGCGGCTGCTCAGGCCAGATTCTTTCTTTCGTTCAGTGTTTCCAACTAGTGCCTATCGCAAAGTGGGGCTTATGAGCCAGACTTTTGAAGTTTAGGTTATTTTTTGCGCTAAATGTAGACCATGTCGTTGTACTTTACCTCTCTAGACCCCCAATCAAGTCGTACAACTCGTATTCAGAGTATTGTTAGGCAAGGTTACCAGCAAATTGGAGGAGGCATGATTATTACAATCTTAACACTAAAGAATGCTGTTAGTGTGCCATGAATAGAAATAAGTAGCAATGTTGAATAGCAATGATGCGGTCTGCCTGTCCATGTCATGTGACTGGCATTTTTTCACTTCACTATGAAGTACTGTAGTTGCCCGACACTTCTTGTAAATGTTTTTAGCCTTTTAACTTATGTTCCCTCTACGCTTTGATTGCCGGTCTCTGCAAGTCGGTGGGTGTTTACACAGAATCAGACGCTTTCTTGAGCTTTTGACTCTGCCATACGTTTATAAGAGTTGCCACAGCACGTCTAGATGTCTGCGAAAAATATTACAGGCGTGGCCTGATTACCAGGAAGCTATGACTGAATTGTCGCTCGACTCACCCATATAACCAACAGTCCGAACATCAGCATGGATCCTTTTCTATAACCGTACAACTCGACGACGTACCCCGCGATTGGTGGTGTCACCATGGCCCTGCAATTTGCGAAGTAGTTGAGAAGAAAACAAAGAAACGAGGAAAGAACATTTTAAAATTGCAACAAACGTTGGTCAAGAGGAAGGTATTTGAACAAGTTTTTTCGAACTTGAATTTCAAGCAAGGGAGATTATGCAAAGATTCTGCGGCGGCAGTCTTCAGAACAGCACGCTCATAAGCGATCAGGACTCCATGTCTTATGTGCAAATAAATATCCTGGCGAGTAGCGACAGCCACCTGTACTTATTTTGACATCCATTTTGACATATCATATAGTGAGAACTCATTTTCAGAATCTCATAATGTGATGACATCTTCACGCATGAAACGAGGGCCGGATTTTGTTGAACGTGCCGCAGCTTGTTCATCTGTCAGCATCACGCAGGGCTGCCCCGCGGCCTTAACATGCTTACGCGCTTACAGTGAGTGAGCGTGCTGCGCTGTAGGCATCTTGTGTACCGATTTATTTGAACACGAGCAGTGGGTTTTATTGTTCTTGGTCGAGCTCTTGTTTTACTGTTTTCGCAATGAATCGACCCGTCGTCCGCCCGATAGCACTTTGCGTTGCGGTTTCGGACAACAGCAACCTACCTTGCTTCACCAACTGAAGTCCGTATTGACTGCCACTAGTGATATGAGACTCTGGTCTTTAATTTTCTCATAAATTGGCATGATCTGTGAAAATACGAGCACCTCTTTCCCGCATACAAACATACACGCGAAAAGATAACTGAAAGACATTTTCAATCTGTAGCTATAAATAACGATAGATGCGGGATGGCGAAAAAAAGCAACACTCGACGAAAAAAAAAAAGACCTTCAGAAGGAAACGGATTTTTTTTAGGTGATTATGAATGAGACCATTTCCCGCTGAAAAAACTGTCGCGTGACGCGTTGTATTCACGCGCACATTTCTACATGTAGCGTCGCATAAACTGTTATTCTTTTGTTGGGAAAGCACCATTCCGGTAGGTGTACCTCGAGCAAGTTCTTGCGATGTTTGTGAGTTTGTGCCACCACTGCTGGCGGTGCCGCCATCCCACAACATCGTCTACTCTCCTAGAGCACCCGCTTGGCCGATACTCCGGCCAACAGCGCGTCGCCGGCGCGCTCCGCCGTCCCCGCTCCCAACTGGCGAGAGGAATCGGCGTCGGAATCGCGCGAGCAACCGCGCGGCGGCGATGGACACGCGCTGCTCATGCCGTGTTTTGTCGATCACTTGGGCTTGTTTAACAGCCATGGAAATCTTACTTTACGGGAATCTTTTTCGTGTCGTTTCCATCGAAACCGCCATGACCTCGAACCCTACAGCAGAAGGGCATAGTCGGTTGGTTGTATAAACGGCCTAACACTTGGGGTATTTAAAATTCCGAAGTGTATTATGTTGCCGCAGCAACACTTAAGCTCCACCGCATATAAATGACGTGCTTGCTATATTCCACAGGGTCGCTTGCGAAATAAATTTGATGTATTTACGCTGTTTCGTTTGCTTTTGATGGCAGTTTGTGCGGACTGTGACCTATGAGGAAAAAATATTTAGATCTCTTGAAGTGCCCGTTATGCTGCCCTATGTTTCGCCGACTATGGAGTGGCGCTAAAAATGCTCTGTTAGTTTTAGCTTTTCAGTGTCAGGGTGGCTAGTTTGCCAGATACATGTCAGCACTGCAGTCCAGTTTGCACTGACATCATGACTTTCTGATAGGTAGGGCACGAAATAATTTGTTTCAATGTAGTTGTGCTACTCATTAATAGCCACCTCTCTACAACCTTGCGGTTAGAAGTGAAACATTTCAATTCTATTTGACTGAAACATTCTACTCATATGTATATGTATATAAGAACAAGAATAAAAAAACCGTGAACAAAATATAATTGAATAATTTTTAAATCATGTTTCAAATTTTTGCAGTAGGTTTGAATAATGTAAATACATTGCAGTTTTAATGGAAGTGCATGTTATATAATATTCTTACGTTTTGTCTACATCTTAGAACTCTAGGGCATGCCGCGAAGTATTTTTTTTTTGGACTCACCCAAATACTGCAAACGTGAACACTGTGCTTGAGAGGAAGCCGTTTGTGCGAATGTTGTCGGGATAGCCACGCTGTCTGCAGAGAGGAAGCGAAGCACAAATTATAGACTTCGGTTGTGGAAGAAAAAATTGAGCAGGACAGTGCGATTAAATTTGTTTGTCATTCCTGATACATATCGACTTTTCAAGCGGCTCTTGTTAACTAAGCACTCCTTCCCTTTTAGCTCCTGACATCGAATGCGAATCCTCACCGAGATATGAGTGTGAGTTTCTATAATCTGCTAGGTACTTTAATGGATGAGCACTTTTGAAATATCTGTAACGTGCACAATAAATCAAAATATAAGAGAGCCAGTATATATGCCTGCATTAGAGAGCGGAGTGCTTGTGTTAGCGATTACTAGAAAGGAGCTTGACGCGCGAGCACTCACACTGCACGTCTCAGTCCGTGGCAGTATCCGCAGACGAACTGCGCAGACATTCCCAAACCGGTGAAAACTTGAGAAATATAAACAAGCGCCAGGGACCTGCGTATGAAGAGAAAATAATGTCAATATTAGTTTAGAAAGTTAGGAGGTTGTGAGCATTTTAAGGATTTCAATACATATGCTCGCAAACACAGATGCAAATAGTGTCGAAGCTATGTGAGTGAAACAAGTATGTAAAGAAAAAAAATGATACGACTGCTGTAAGAAGCCGAGAAGTCATACTTACGGTTTTCTAGAGCAAGAAGCTTTTTTTTTTCCTCATAGTTTCAGAATTGGCTGTAAGAATTTATCAACATTTAAGCGACGGGAGCAACGCGAAGCAATCCCCAGAGATGGTTGTAGAGCTTTAAAAAAGAAACAGAAAGGACTGCAGGCACTTCCTGAAAGTGAGTTTTCTTTTGAATGATTTTCGTTCAAATAAAGGGAGCCCGCGGAGCTCTGAAGTGTATTTGGATGCTGGCCGCGCTGTTATAGACAATGATTGCGTGACTATATTTAATTCATACTATCTTACACGCACGCACACGCACGCCCACACGCGCAAACGTACAGGCAGGCGGGCGGGAGGGCGGGCGGGGCATAGATTGTCGCGATTTGATGGACGTGGCTTCTCGCTCTGCGCGCCTGTTTTTGAATGGCACAAGAAATGGCTGAGATTTGTTCAGCCTCAGCGGCGACGACGTTTACGAAATTCTAAAAACTGGTATGGCTTTTACTAACGGTCAGCTACAAAGCTCTAATTGCAATTAAACGCCTGTCCGTAAAGGTTAAGAACCTAACTATTACATTACAATTTATGTAATCGCTGTACAATTTAGTACGATCCGCTAGTTTTCTTATGTCCGAGAACACTTGTATTATTATGCCGCAGAAATCATAACTTTAACTGAAAAAACCTACTTTTAAAAATTAGTGGCCGGATTCCTTGAAAGACCTGGTTATAAAGTCCACGATAAGGCTCGCAACACCCCTAGATGTGGATGTCGTCTCTGAGGTAAAGGTCGTTGAAAGTTGGTAAACATATCCAGGCCATCTGTTTCGCAACGACTACAAGACCAGGATACTAACTGCCAGTCAATGGCAGCTTTCAGACTAATGAAATATTATTTCTCATCTTGAATGCAGTTTATGTAAGCAGCAATAAATAGGACAGGTAGACACTCCTATCCACGCTCGGTTCAACATTGAACAATTACCGAGCCCAAACCAAGTCTCTTCCAAATCATCCCTTACCCAAGAATATGAATTTAGAAAAACACTCTTTGACACATAAAAAGTAAAAATTAAAAACCACGCCAGAGTGTGAGCAACGCGAATCCTATTCACAAGCTTATTACCATTCGAGAGGGTCTTAAAGAAAAACGTGAAACTTTTTCTGTCATCCACGCTCTCCAAAGCAAATAATCACTATCCTCTCCTAAAAGGGTTGTACTCTTTATATATATTTTGTAGCTTTTCTTCAGCGCCTTCACACAGTTCCTCAGCACCTACACACAGACTTCACATTGTTACCGTCTTATGGCTCAGGATAGTGGGAGTCTAAGTGATATTTTTGCACAAATGTAAGCATCCCTTATTTTCTCGTGTCAGCGGATATATTCCTTCAACTGATACTGAAGAGCTCACCGCCGCGGTGGCCTAGTGGTTCGAGCAACCGCCTCGCTTGCGGGGGGTGCGGGGCTCGATCCCCAGCGCCGCCAGGTACCCACCGGTGATACAATGGGTAGAAGCTTCCCCTGACCTTGCGCTCAGCTTGTTTAGGGTGAAATACTTGGGAAATGGGTCTTTGACCACACCTTGAGTAAGCGAAAAATACCTTGCACCATGGCGCCCTTTGGTCGCTGGCTCCCTTGCGCCACAAAAATTCATCGTCAGTACCATCACCTGAATACCAAAAGTGTCATGTCGGGGGCTGCGCGAAAACAGCCCGCTCTTGGTTTTGCTCTATGTGATGCGCAGGTAAGTAATGAAAAAAATAAGGACGCATATTACCGAGATAGGGGAAGGAATGGCGCGGGTCCTATAAGAAGGTATGCCAGTATGGTGAACAGCTGTCCCACCATGGCGTAGAATGTCTCCAGCTGCGAAAAGCAAAACAGATTGCAGTCATATTACAGCCCGATTACAGAAAACATAGATAGACAAGAATGCGTTTGCTCTTAAAAATCATGGCCTGTCTTCGTGTCTGTCATCCAAGCAGCGTAGCTGTCGCACAATGCAGTAGGAACTAGCCCTATCTAAATCACTCATCACTACCAGACCGTTCACCCACCTCTAGAGCAAGAAAGCGCCGCATATCAAATCAAATCAAATCAAATCAAATCAAATTTCATTTCTCTTCAAAATGAAGAAAGGGAGTGACGAAAAAAAGCTGCACATGAGCAGCTTGACGAAGCCCGGCCCCCTTTAATGCAGTTCAACAGCAGTAATAAATATATACAAAAAAGAACACTCCGTGAGGCGTCAATTTTTGCACAGAAATGATGCATAGAGATGACAATGTCAGGTGTCATACATGTAATGAAAAAAAAGTACGCGGTTAACGGCAGTGTATAAATAAAAAAAAAACGAAATGATCACTACAAACTATCTAAGAAGTGAAGTCACCTGAACAATATCAAGAAACTGAAAGGGATATGAAACTGACTCCTAGCCTTTAAAAATGCACACTCCCAGGACCACAGGGCTCAGAGCTAGATATCACAGCTGCAGACTGTAAACTACGTACATTGGTCAGGAGGTGATGACGCAGTACACGAGTGGTGACGTCATCGAGCTTACTGCCTGCGGCAGGCAGCGATACTCCACCTCCTCCACTTACTAACGCCACCATGCAACTAGCCCCCAAAAACGTTTACGATACTGCTGCCATTGTAATATAAGCCGCCGACTGTGCATCACATTATCAGAAGACATTTCTGTTCTCTAAGTCCAATGTCTGCTTTTGTATACTTACACTGTAATGGGAGAAGGCTCCAGCAATGAATCCACCAACGGAATAACTGGCGAACTGGACTGTGTAGACGCTGCCTAAGATGGTACCTGTCAAGTTAAACTGAAAGAAGAGCAAGGAAATGCAAAGCGGTTAAGTATCTCTTTCAGGCGTCAAGTTTGAGGACGTATGTACTGGGAAATAAGCTAAAATTTACGTCACGAATTCATTGCATTGAAGATTCCGGGCTAAAGGCTTCGGCAACCAAGACGCGCCAGCAGTTACTAATAGAAGATAGCGTCTTTACGTATTTGCTTTCATTTACGAAGAGCAGGGCTCAGTGGTGGTCAGCTTTTGTTCTGATGCTAGCTAAAGGCACTTTCTCAGATGTTAAAACACATGTGAGGTTCATTTTAATCGGAAGAACAGTGAGTTCCTGAAGCGACGAACAGGCTGGAAGTAAGTCTACACTGTCTACAAGTAAGCTATGTAGACTGTCTTCGACTAACATTCACATATGACAGACAGCTCGAACTATCTCGTCTGTGTACCTGTAAACAATAACAAAAAAACGGAGTATTAGTGCTGCGAGTTAATTCTACAAAACGTAGGCGTTCAGGGGTTGAAGAAAAGTTTCCAAACGTTTACCGAAGACCTACTTGTTTATATTTGGCACAATTCACTGTTCGAATACTTACTTTTTCTAGGCTTGGCTCTAGCGTCGGTTCGTTGAATCCCAGGATGACCCAGCTCATCATGAGTGTGACCATGTCGGCGAGGAACACGGGATCAATGAGGAGCCAGTAGTAACTGGGAAGCTTGCCTTCTTTTTCGGGCGCATCTTCTTCACACTCTTCCGGTTCTGCGAGAGCATTTGCGGGAGCCTACGGTTAGTTAGAACAGAGCACTCGCTATTCACATGCAACCATGCTCGTCGTCTACGCCTTTCAGGCGTATCATTTAAGTTCTTAAGTTAGGTTAGATAGGTGGCTACGGCTACCTCCTGGGGTGGTCACAACGTTTCATCCCGTGCACAGGACCTCGACAGGAGTAATGAGGAGTCAGTCCAGTTCGCGGCAACAAATTCATCAATAACAAAATTACGGAAGGTCCTTAAGACTGCTTAAGTTCTTTGAATGCGAAAGCATTGTCTTATTGTGAGTGATGTTGGGAGGTTCGTTATGAATTCCCCCCTTTCTAAAGACACACCTACACATTAGCGTACAGTCGTAAGGAGACGCATGCGCTAGGTTCACAGTTATTCGCCAAGAAGCACTGTGTTGATGTGGTGTCTATCTTTACCGCCCTTTTAGCAGTGTTTTCTGTTAAGCTCGTGCAGTGCAGTCACTGGCTGCGTGCTTTATAAATAGTCTGTATATAGCCTCTTTAATGTACACACATAGCCGTATGTAGTAAATACCATGCTAAAAAAAGGTCTTACGGCTTATAGGTTGCGTGCTCACCTCGCAATCTGAAGCTCTTTGGCTCCATTCCGGGCACCTTCGCAGCGATATGCTATTTATCTTTGCTGTAGGCGTCACTATACTAAGGTCTACTGCTGACGTCATGCGAGACGATTGTGGCGTCACTGGGGGTTTTTCTGACCACTGCTGCTGGTCAACGTCGCCGGGTTTCGTTGCTGATTGAGCCATACAATGCTTTCGCATTAAAATAAAATTGACAGCTTTTACGTGATGCTGTGTAACGCGGGAAACTTGGCGATGGCTTGTCTGTCTGGTGCCACATTTGTCGCGACACTTTCTGTAGAATCAACGTGAGCACGAGATACAGCTGTCGCTGAGCTTCCAGCGATATCCAGGACGGCCTAAACGTGGTAAGTTTTCGTCTACGAAATGTGTGAGCACAGACTGGCAGACGTACAGTGCGTGTGCAGATAGCGTCTCGAGCACGTGTTCCCTGCGCTCAACACGCCGCATATACGGGTGTTGTGGCCTTCCGCCTACGGGCAGCATCCGAGAGGCGTTTCAAAGCGTTTATAGGCATCTTATGAACGCACGTCCAATTCGATGACGACCAAGGATGCGCGAGGCACAAGCCGCCTACACAAGGCGGTCACGTGACCGCGGGTGACCGCGTGCTCCACTCGAAAGCAACGAAGTTTGGCTGTGCGCGTAGCTTTGGCTGTCCTTCCAAGAATTACATAGCCATGTCATTACACTGTCATCAAGCGATTACACAGTATAGTAGAGTACAAGTCATTGTTATGACGGCGGACGCGTACTAGGCATTCCTCATCGAACCTCCCACTATATAAGATCTATCGCTGTAAAATGGCAGTAATAGGCGACGAAGCGCCTAGAACATGCACTAGACTACCGCAAGCTTCATATGACTGCCTTGAAAATCGTTACGACTTCTTGTGACGGCAAACAGCATTGGTTTATCGGGCGTTTTTTGAGACTGGTTAACAGACTATCAGTTTGAAGATCTTTCAAGCCTATGACATCCTTGAAACGTGAAAAATGAGCACAAGGCTAAGGTGTTCAAAGGTGAGGTGGTAACAATAAACACGAATCTCTTCCGAAATAAATGGTACAGCGTTAACGCAGTGAGAAATTTCCCTTGAGAAATCGACAATGGGCTCTATTCCACTGTGCGGCGAAGAAATCCCAAGGAAATACATTATTAAAATAGTCTCGCCATTTCCGCATCCGTCACAATCGCATCTTTCGAATTTTGCACATAAATATTTCTGCACGCGGCCGCTTGCAGTTGTGCACTACCATGCTGTATGTTAACGGTACGCTGTGCTTTTTTCCCATATGACCATTCCAAGTTCAATTTCTAGCGCTTAGCTAAACTAAGCGGTGCGGACTGCAGACGAACAGCCGTCCCACTTTCTGTGATCTCACTGTGGTCCCGGAATAAAGTTGTTCTGACTGACTGACATTTCAACTAGACGTCGATAGCAGTTCAAACGCTATCTTTCGCGCAGCGCGTGTTTATCAATGATCTACATTGTAACCATTTGCTAGCGTGAGTTCCCAACTTTGTACTGGTTATGTAAGAAGTGAGGCGTTCTTTGTGGGAAGTGTTGGGGAAAAAACAGAGTTCCAAGAGGAAGTTTTAGTGAGAAGCATGATGGCACTTACCACTGTACTGATTAAGTTTTGCTCGAAGCTTCACGATTACAGGAAATGACAGCATCGTGATGGCTCCCAAGACGAAAAACGGTAGAGGATAGGCCCATGCCTGCGACACGAGCGGGAACGTTCATTGTTATCATAGTCTCTCTTTTCGCATGTTTTGTGCATTCATTTAAACAAATTCATGATACGCTTTTGAGTGTGAGCAGCTTAGAATAACAGGAGTAACAAATTTAGATTTGATTTGTTTGCTAGGATTAAGACCTTGCAAAGTACGCTGAGCCCAACATGACTAGCGGGCATACGAAATGTTGCATATGAGCGAATAGAGAAATGAACGAATAACATATTTCAGTGCGTCTGAAATGGTCGCCCGGGAAGTTATACATAGTTTCGGTATGTGACAGACAGTTCAAAAATTTCAGCAGCTTATGAGGAACCAAGCGCTTTCGTACACGGATATCAGTTGTAAAAAAGGAGTACACTCACGTCGATCAAAACACCACCAATAGCCGATCCCACCATGTTGCCAGATCCCCAAAGAAATTCTAGAAAGGCCTGGAAGTAAATAAGAAGCATTTAGATCATCAATCGTGGAATTATGTGATAAAAATATCATTGTGCTGAAGATAGCTGCTGCATATTGGGCTCATCTTGTGGACGCAGTGCAAAGCTAGTTGTATGAATCCTTGTGCTTCTCGAGCAGTTTTGCATTTTTTCAAGGTTTAACTACTCTTTTTACTTTTTTTTCTTCGCATCTATCACAGGCTTATTTACCATTCTCGACCCTACAGGCGAGCTCCTTAATTTGTTCACTCTGAAAACACCTCTTCCATGGCTGCGAAAATTAATAAAATATTCCGGTGATATGTGCCACTCAGTGGACAAACTTATGTTGTGGAATCGACGCTGGTTGCACTAAAGCTCATGCGTTCCGGGGTAAAGAGCTCCTACACCGTGCCTAGCCTCAGAGCTGCAGTTGTAACCTCCTGTACTTTCATCTCTTCTTAAATGTGGCACAAAGAATCATCGTTGTGCGTGTCCAAAAAGTCGCTGAGATGTCCCCTCTGTGTTTCATTTTCTACCATGTGGATGTTTTGCCTTGTTTAATGAAGGTTACAGAGTGTATGTTCTGTTCCCGGAACCTCTTATCGTGACCTGTAGGTGCACTGGTCATTCTTTCGGGGTGCTTTTGAGAAAGGACGCCTCTGAGGTCAACAGACACTCACGATGATGCCGCCCCTGTGTTTGGGGAAGCGTGTCGTGAAGACGGCAAACATGCTGACGAGGTAGAAGGTGTTGGTGATGCCTCCGAGAACGACGCACGCAATGGAGAGGCCCAGAAGGACGTTGCCTCCGGGAGCCCAGTACAGACAACTGCGCATGTCGTTAAGACGCCACGGGGAGGGCGTTAACGTTCAAGAACACTCCGCGGCAAAGATACGATAGACGTGCCTTTTTCACGTCGTAAGCACCGTACATGTCGCTCGTAAAGAACACGGGAGAAAACAAATAAGCGTTTTACATCTTTGTGTACACCAGGTGCGACGATCAACGCTGGCTTTCATTGTGTCTGTGCAGTCTCGGTTTTCAAAAAAGGTAACGTTCTTATTCAGGCACTCTAGCGAATATGCATGCAATAAAAGGCCATGCGGTGTGGCGAGCACAAATTTATTTTAGTCAAATAACTTCTCCCCGGTAGGGTAAAATGTAAAATTTAGGCATTTGAAAATGATAATTGTTTTTTGGGGAAAGGAAATGGCGCAGTATCTGTCTGACATCTCGGCGGACACCTGAACCGCGCCGTAAGGGGAGGGATAAAAGAGGGACTCAGAGAAGAAAGGAAGAACGAGGTGGCGTAGTGGAGGGCACCGGAATAATTTCGCCCACCTGAGGATCTTTAACGTGCACTGACATCGCACAGCGCACGGCTACGTTTCGCTACCATCGAAACGCGGCCGCCGCGGTCGGGTTCGAACCCGGGTACACCGCATCACTGAGCCACCGCGGCGGGTAGAAGGCATTTCGACACTGTGCAATTTGTCCCTCCTAAAGAGACGCTAAGTTAACATTGCAGTGGTAGGCATTTCGACACTGTGCAATTTGTCCCTCCTAAAGAAAAGCTAAATTAACAACGCAATGGTTAAATAGGTGTTTGTGCAACTTTTTGTGACATTCGTTGAAAACAAGGAATTTATACAAGCGGCGTTTAAACGTTTATAGTTTTAATCCATTGTTTGGAGAGGTTGATATAACTGCATGTATTGTAGCATTACCGCTTATATAAGAAATAGCAGGGGAGAGTAATTGGTTGGTTTTGGGCACGGTTGTTTTGGGAAGAGTAATACCGAGCTTCCAAAGAGCATTGCTGAACTACTCACCCAAAGAGAATAGTGAATATGAAGAAGCCGCCTTGCCCGAACAAGTAGCAGGCTGTTGGCGTGATTCTGTTAATCTGAAAAATAACGCTAAATAGGTTTCTTTCGGAAATTACGTCTTCAGGTGTGACGGGATAATTTTCGGCTGAAACTTACCATTTTTTCGGCGGTGACAGATCCAATCAGCATAAATATCTTGAAGAGTGAAAAGACAAATCCATACTTCCACGCTTCTATGCCTCTTGAAGAGGCCTGAAACATAAAATAAACATAAAAGTGAAACCAGAATGTAGTACAAGATTCACAGCGTACCTATATTTGTGAGACAAAAATGAAATGGCGGTTGGAACTTTGATTTAAAGAGCGGCACAATATTCTCATGCTTGCACAGCTGCAGCACATGTAATGGCATAGGAATAGGTTACATTAGATTGCTGCTTTAACGAGTCGGATTTTGCGTAACATAAGCTGTCACAATGAAAGAAGTAATTGGCAACCAGGCACGAAAACAAGCGTAAATTTCGTTACAATTCAGAGGCGAAAAATATAAATCACGTATTATGTACTAGTACAATTACTATAACACCAAGATGTACAATTTTACTAGTGATGATATTGTGACGTTATGAACAAGATTTTTTGCTGAGCGAACTAAATGATGTTCTAGAGGACAAAAGCGATGGCATTTAGGCACGTAAGGAGTTAGTTGCGTTTAATGGGACACTGAGGAGAACTCTATCATTTTTTTTTTTGTTAGCAAAATCTGATAGTTCGGCATTTCATGGCTTTGTTGCCGCTTGTCCGGGCGCGAAAGATGTATTTATTTCAAAGAAATTTGGATTCGAAGATGAAAAAGTTTTTCCCGCCGCTCTGATTCAAACTCAGGGAACTCTTATGACGCCACGGCAACTCTTATGACGTCTCAGAACGGAGTGACGTGATACGTGACGTAAAGGCAGACTCCGTGATTTCTGACAGCAAGCGGTGCGGTGCGCAACCTTCCTTTGCCAGCCTCAGAGATTCGTGGTTTCCATGAAGTAAGGAAAATTCCTCCAAGGTGGCGCCTCTTGTCCTAAGAAGTCATCACGCTTGTACTTGCGAGATTGGCCTGTGCGGCGACACCTGTATTTTGGTTCTTGCTATTTTCTACATTACAAGAGCATTGTTTTCAGTAAGAGTGGCGTTTTTGTGATCAGGAGCTGCTATTCTATCAATACAAGCCAACTTCAATTTCTCCTCAGTGTCCCTTTAACGAGTAGCAAATTGCAAATATTCCAATAGTTGTTTCATGTCGGCCTTGTTGAAGGTGTGATTTTTCTGAAGGCGTGGTCGAGGCGCTAAAACTAAAAACAGAAATTAAGCTCGAACAATATTTGTTATAAATTAGGAATGTTTCTCAGATTATTTTTAGCGTATTTTGAATCTGTGCACAGTACTACTACTTCGTATGACCAGAAGCTTAGTCGAAATCAGATTAACTTTATTCTAATAAATGGACGTTAAGTACAACTACTTCGTGTGACGAGAAGCTTAGTCGAAATCAGATTAACTTTATTCGACTAAAAAGACGTTCACAAAGAAGACAACACTAGACTTATCGCCTTTACTAGGAACGAAGCATCAGAGTGGTAACTTTACTACATCGCTCCTCTTAATGGCTCATAGGGAGTTGCCCCACAGAGACCACATGACCACTTATGGCAGATTTTTAAGAGTACCAACCCCATTTTCCGTATCCTTTATGATCTGAGCCCACTTAGGTCTCATTTTGGATAGCAGAATGTGAACGCGATAGTTTTTGGTTTTTGCTTAGTACGACATAATACGCAGTCGGCGCCATAAACCTCTGGCAAGTCTGCAGAAGCAAAAAGACTGGGAAAGAGTTGTGCTGTGGCGACAACCATTTATAGACAGCGCAGACAGAAGGTAAAAAACAAAAGCAAACTAAACAAGGAGACAACGTAATTGCATTTTTGCTGAGCCTCCCAGAAGGCAAATCCTCACCACGTCGTAACACTCTCTTACTCTCTTTCCTATATGCGCAGTAGAAGAAGAGATGCATTCGTTATGATAGATGTGGGATCTCTTGCTGACTACACGCCTTGCAGGACCATTTACTGCCATCACAAGAAATAATTATGATCCCACTCGAAGGTTCGAACGCCCTTCTCCATCCAAGCCGCCACGGCGGCTCAGTGGTTATGGCGCTCGGCTGCTGGCCCGAATGACGCGGGTTCGATCCCGGCCGCGGCGGTCGAATTTCGATGGAGGCGAATTTCTAGAGGCCCGTGTACTGTGCGATGTTAGTGCACGTTAAAGAATCCCAGGTGGTCGAAATTCCCGCAGCCCTGCACCACAGCGTCGCTCATAGCCCGAGTTGCCTTGGGACGTTAAACCCGCATAAACTATAAACCTTTCTTTAGCCAAGGTCTAACCTCCACCCCAATAACTACGTCTAGCACCCTCATTTCTTTTAGAATAAATGCTAGAAGCTACGCAAGCGCATGCCGTTCTGTCTTCAAACTCTTTGAATGTGCAATTAGGCTTCCGTGAGAGACTGCGAACGGATTATTAGTAAAAACAGAGCGAAAAGGCCAGGTGTCCATGTAACTATCTGTTGACACTGTGCATTATCCGATAGGATTCACAAAATCAAGGATAAAATGCAGAAACGTCCTTCTCCGTAAGTGTGATGCGTTGTATGAAATTAATGACTTCCTGTGAATTACTCACCAACCTCCATGAAACCAGGGATCATGACCCAGCTTTGAAAGAGCTTCTTTATAACAGGTCATCGTGAGATGAAGAAAGCGTTGGGGGAGCATTATTACGCAGACACGCTTGAACGAGTTACTACAAAGAATTTTTTTAAAAGTTATTTGCACAACGACTTGTAAAATCTATCAAGATCAGAAAAACCTGGGTAAAAGGCGAAACAATACCAAGCGAAAAAATCTTAAACATTCAGAAAAGCGAAAACATTAAAGCTATCGAAGCCGTTGTTTTCACCTGAAAGTCATCTTAAGGTTGTGTCGTTGTTTTCAGAGTAGCAATAAATGGCCACTGTGGCAAGGAACAAGAAGCCGTATTAGAAGAGGTCCTTATTTTTTATGGACGGCTGTTGTGTATGCACACATCCTTATTACGGCTGCATGTGCTCTGAACTACCTAGCCATGCGCTTTGAGCGCGTAAGCCCTCTACTTGAATGGCTTGGCGGTAAAGGAATATTGCCGGAGCACGCACACTACCGGCATCGAGACCGTACAGCGCCACAAACGATTTATAACATGATGACCCCCTCCTCGACTCTCAACAAGGAGTCCGATGTGTGTGTGTGTGTGGGGGGGGGGGGGGGTTCATTGGTAGCCGCTCGGGCAAGCGCACGCGTTTACAGCCCACATATAATAGCGCCGATAAGACAAGCGCGGAACACTTGCATCAAACAACGATAGCAGCGGAATCGCGGCCTTACATCTCGCCGAGGTTGTGACACATGCACCCCGTCTGTTGGAATGTCAGATAACGAAATAAAAACAAAAGATACCACCGGTGACCACGAAAGCTCAGTGACGTAGGCTGGATTGCCCTGCTTCCGAGAAAAGCCACCTTTCAGCAGAAGCCCAGAATGACTGGGCTTAGCGATGGACCCGGACGTGTCGACCGACTTCCCGGCATCTGCACACGTACCACAGCTTCCTGTGCTACGGGCTTATTACAGTAGGCCTCATGATAACCAGAAGAGAGACGTGGAAAAAAGCTGTTCTAGCAAGAGTTCTGCTTGAGCTAGTTGGTGCAGATACCTATCTAAAGGAATAAAACTGCGCAAGGAAACAAGGAAGAGAACACGCAGTAGATAAGACGGGCGCACTTATATATAGAACAAGAGATTGCTCCGGGCATCAGGGGGATGTTTTCCACGCTAATATCGATTATAGTACTTTTATGCGCATTGGCGTGTCATAACCTATTCCGTCGCATTTTAATCAGGGGTGGTCGTTAGCAATACTAAAAAGAACTTTTTGGACTCTAAGAATTTCCTCATTCCTGAATTAAAACAACCAAATGTGAAAACCATGGTTGCACGCCGAATAGATGCATTGCACACGAAACCGGAAGGTTAATTTGTAATCAGTAAATTCGCAACTGTTGTCAACTTGACTAAATTTTTATAAAAACTGATTGTATAGTGTTACTAATGTCGCTTCAGCAAATTCGATGTTTGAGTAAGAAGAGCTTGCCGAGGCGATAAAGAAAATCACATCTTAGAGAGTCTCGTCGACGTGAACTTTCGATCATTATTAATTTCATTTGCATCTCAAACAACAAGGCGGTTAGGCGCAGAAATAAGCGTGAACTAAAATTAAAAACAAAAAAAAAGAAGTTCGATTTAGAGCAACACAGTGTTCGAAATGACAATTTACCACATCTTAGCTTAGGCCACAGACACAAGCGCGCTTGTGTTGCGTATTTATTGTCAGGCGGTGGATAAATAGACTGCCTGTTAAAGGCGCAAATATTTAAGACTTGTAATCGTGAGCTGGTTTGCGAAGTTCTACTATTTCGAAGTTTTATATCTAATGGTGACACGAATAGGGCATAAACAAGATCTGTGCATTTTGCTTGTCTCTTGCGTGTAGATCCGGGCATCTGATGTAACACGTCATTTTTTTTTTCATTTGAATGCGCCGCGAGGACTGTGCGAGTCTGGCAGGGGGGTTGGCTTCTGCGAAGCGTCAAGGCTTCTTACTTCAGCCGACACTGAGCGCGCCTTCTATGACGACAGCAACACGCTCGTGGAGCCCACTAATGTCTGGTGTGGCAAAAGCTGAGACGACTATGAGGTCATTATCTCACTGAATGAGAGACGCGAAAGCAAGGGGCGTTCCTCACTATCAAGATTGCCTCGCCGTTGCGACATGCGTACGCACGAGCGGCGCCAAGCTGCTTGCATGGGCTGTATGCAGATTAGGCGGAATGTGCGACATCGCGCAAAAGAATCGTCTGCGTAGATTGATTGAGATCAGCGGGATATGCCTTTGTCCTGCAGTGCGTCTAGTTCTTGTTGTTGCCTCCGGAGCAATGGCTAGTCAGGATGCTTCTGTTGCTGCTACTGTGATGAAGAAGACGACATACTTTATTGTAGTGATTTCCATTTGTGTTCTGTTTATAATTCGACTAGAAAAAAATCATTATTTGAGGGCACGCTTGATGGATTAGCCCTTGTACGCGGTACTTGTTCGTTTTTCATTATCAGAGAAGTAAAAAGGTGTGCGGAACCTTATGCCTATTCAAGCGCCTTCAGATACATCCTAGACGGTGCCAAAAAAATTAGCTGCGGTTTAAGAAAACGAAAGTTGTGATGTATCGGGCAAGTAGACGCGTCTTGGCGTCTGTAACGTTGAGTGCGTTGTGTAGACTGGATAGTCAGCGCGTCCACCCTGGCAGGTGGCAGTTAAATTAATGGTTCATGGCGAGAAGTTTGTCGCCCAATGACCGCTGGGGCCTATTCTACCGCCCTCTACTGGCGAATTGAAAGGTCGAGGGGCAAAGGCCAAGTGGTGCGACACCATGAGGAACCACATATGGTAAGGCCTATAGTCACACTTGACCTGTGGCTCACTTGAAGGTCAACCGGCTATGCACGGCGAAATCGGCTTTACGTAGCGTAGTGTAGCTTTCGCTTCAAAAACATTTGGCTCACAAAGTGCGCTGAAATAGTCTTGTATCCTTGCGGCGCTCGCTGTCTTGTTTGGATCTGCTTGCGCCAACTTTCTTAAACAGTTAACGTTTTAGCCAGAGGCGGTGGAAAAAGTGAAGTACTTGTGTAGTTTTCCCGCAGTTTTATAAAGGTAGCTTAAGGATTGC
>JARKHS020011790.1:0-37122 GCA_030143305.2 Amblyomma americanum | reverse complement strand
ATTATTGCTTTGTGCTCATAATTCCACGTTCGATATCCCGAGCCACAATGCCGATTCGCAATTTTTTTAAAAATCGCTTCGCCTACGATGTTGAAGGCCTTTTGTTTAGCAATATTGTGCCCCCTAAAGCCAAAAATTAAAAACGCAGTAGTTAATATTAGTTAAATATTTATTTACTAACTACCGCTATGTACGTAATGTCCGCCATTCGGTGGAATCCACCTGCACAGACAGCGCTGTCGTATCCTTAGCGGCTTTTTTTTAGTAAATATCCGTACAGATAAAAAAAAACATGGCAGTTAACTACAGTATAATTATTTCAAGGTTAATAAGAACGTGGTGGTATATGCTCAATATTACTAGAAGATATCTTAGAATGACCTATGTACTTGGTTGAGTAACCCAACACTATAAAAGCGATCCACTATGGCTGTTCCATCACCTTTATTTAAAAAAAAATATTTTGCTTCAATAAACCACCCCATATAAAAATTATTCGGATGAGTTATATTATCGTGGTTCTTGAGCAATACCAAGCACCATTATCACCCTTCCTATCACGGCAGAAAAAAAGATATAAAAATTCTTACACCCACCAAACTGAAACCGGGGAGGCCTAGACAAAAGTCTTGGGAAACACTACTTGAGCTGCGAGTTGTGCTGACACATTCACTCGTGATATTTGTGTAGACCATGGTTGTTTGGCAACGGCTGGCGTGCCATTGTGTCTGAATAACCAAACGTTTCTAAAGAACAATAGCTGAGCGCCTTAACAGGGCCAGCCTGCCTCCAGATAACACCGCCATAATGCCGATGAGTGCAGGCTTAACCCCCGGCGTTCGGCAACCTATCAAATAAGCCATCCAAACGTATTCCAAAGAAGATTTTGCCCGTCTATGGCAAAATAAATTATGCAGGAACTTGAAACTTCTTGACACGTATGCGTAGCTCATTCACGAAGCTGCACGTACGGCGTACCCGTCGTGCCCTTCGCGCTAGCAAAAAAAAAAAATGCTTACCCTCGCACGAAGCCAAAAAAAGGAAAGTAGAAAATCTGAAAAAAAAAAACAGCGTTTAACAGGCATTCAAAGGAATAGTCGAGTTCGAGTTAACGCCCTTTTAGAATCCTTTGGTATTATTCCTCCGCTACTAAATATTCGCTGCAGTCATCAGTTTCTTATCAGTGTAGTCCAAACTGCGGAGCCCTTCAGAAGAAGGGGCAGTGTACTCTTAATTCTTCATATCGGCTTTTTTTTTATTTTTGCGCCGCTTATTTCATAACGCCGTGAGGTTTCCTCCTTCTCGGTTACAAATCAGGAAAACAGCGTAATCATAATCTCCGCAATGCGCAGACGGAATGAAAACGCATTAGTCGCGACGCCCTCTAGGGAAGCCCGCGGGAAGCTTACAGGAGCGCTCGTTTGCAAAAGTGATTGACCTGACCGGGGCGAGAATTTATCAGCCCGAGATCTCGCCGTCTCGCCCCGCGCCCGGAGGGCGAAGGATCCGCGCCCCGCTCACGGCGTGGTGGAAGCGGCGTGGAAAAGTTAGTGCGATAATTTCTCACTTATCGGCTAACTCTATCTCCCGGGAGGCGCAAGTTGATTAGCCCTCGTTACGTTCTCTTCTTTCCTTCTTTTTCATGGCGGCGACACCCGACCACCGCCATTAGTCAGCATCCCCTCCGCAGCAGACCAGACATCAGCAGACCGCGGCGGTCTAGCGACGCTCGTCTAACGAGGCACGAGAGATGTCGGCGTCGCCCGCGGCATCGGAGGCGCGGAACGGTCTTTCCGGCACCACTGGCGGAAGCGGCGTCGACGCCAACGGAGGGGCTGCCTTCGTCAACAGGGCGTTCGAGTCGTACGAGCGCCCTGCTAACGGCGGCGATGTGGCCAAGACGGTGTACCCCAGCTACGGCTCGGCTGTGTGGAAAGAAGACTCGCAGGACGCGGTCAAGCCGAGCAAACCGAAGGCCGCAGAGGGATGCTGGGAGAAGCTCAAGCGGGATGCGTGGCTCCTGCCTCTGGTCCACAGCGAGTTTTGGATCTCGGCGGCGTTCTCCCTTATCCAGCCCTTCTACCCGATTCTGGTGAGTGCCCGACACTAGCATGACTAAACGGCGTCTTCTTAGAAAAATATTGCTTTGTTTCTTTCATGCCGGACGTTTCATTTAGTCGAATGTACTAGTGCAGTGCACTAGGCACTTGTCCTGTCAGCTTCTGTGTTCGTCCTTGTTTTTGGCACTGCTTCCTCTAGTCTACTTATCTTATACGATACAGATGTGGCCTACAAGAAGAAATTAAAAGACAATCAGAATATGCTAGGTGATTAACGAATAAATTTCTACAGATACGCTTAAACAAGGTACAGGTTACCCATCTTTAAGCACCGTCCTTTCTGATAACATAGATTTTTAATGATGCATTGCGTAAAATGACATCTACTGTATGTACTGAGCTTTGCATTCCGTGCTTCCACCAAGCTCCTGTTGGTCAGGCCGTCGATCGCATTGTTCCTTTAGGCTGGGTGGTACTCCATCTCCAGGCATTGGCACGTGCCTCAAAATATCAAACACCGCACTTAAGGCCATAATAGCCGACACAGGTCTCCGTATTCCACAAAACAATACTCTCGCATTTAAGGTAAACGAAACCGCTCTATCACCAGACTTAAGGGGGAAGAATTTGTGCTGTTGAAAATGTTATTTTTTATTTATTTATTTATTTATTTATTTATTTATTTATTTATTTATTTATTTATTTATAGTGCGATCTAGTACAGGTCATAGCAGGGTGGGCAAAAACAAACAAAATACAAGCATATAAACACACTCAAATTCAAAACATTTACAGGCACTTTTTAAACATCAGTAAAGAACTATGATTAACAGTCTCGCTATTAAGTTTCTTCTATTCAGTAATTGTCCACGGAAAAAATTCATCCAACTCTTTTAGTCCAAGGATGGAAATAAGGAGTAACCTTCATTTAAACATTGTGCTTAAATGTCAATGGGACAATTGTGAAACTGGTCAAGAGAAGCGTGGTAGAAACGTATATTTAGCGCCTCAAAGAAGCCACGCGCACATTGTTGGGCAAATGTTTAGGGGAATCGCCCACGGTGGAGTAAATTTGTAATAAAGGAATAATTACTCATTGGCGTCCACCCGGACTCCGGACCAGGACGAATTTTTCTTTTAACTGCGAATTTTCTGAGAGAGCTGGGCAGATTTCCTTTGTAAGCCTCATGGCTGCGCTTTGGTGGATGCCAATGAGTAATTATTTCCTTATTGCACATTGTTATCATAAGCTAAACGGATCAGGCCACACTCTTCGTGCAAGCAGCCTACCCTATGCATGTCTTGGCTAACATTGCCGGTGGCTTGCAATATACAGAGGCAGGGCAACGAGCTGCTGCCAGCATGTGTCGCCCACGGCGCTAAAAAACTGATCTCTGTTATTCCAAGGATACAGTGCCTGTCACACAGCCAAAAAACAAACACCGAATGTTAGTTTTGCATGGTGTGTGTGTGTGCGCGCGCGCGTTGCAGAGGTATTCCGTCTTAAAAGGGCTATAGTTCTCCTTTAAAAAAATCTCTTGAAAAATAATTGTTTGTGAACGAGTCCAATTTTCGTGTGACAGGTACTATGTAGGACAGACATACTGGGAGATATCTAAATGGCAGACTTCGTTAACATCAAAAAGACGGACAGAAACTGTAGATACTTCGACTTTTACTGCGGAGTGTGCGGCTGTCTACCTGTATTCTATAATCGTTGTGCTGTTTGAAGAAATGCTGCTAAGTTAACTCGAGGAACTGTCGAAGCAGAAGTAGCTTGTAGCTTAGGAGGCAAATGCATGCCTACTCCTTCCATCGTTTTATGAGGGAAGGGATTTGAATACTTGCGGACGCAA
The DNA here is from genome assembly GCA_030143305.2 of Amblyomma americanum. NCBI lineage: Eukaryota > Metazoa > Arthropoda > Arachnida > Ixodida > Ixodidae > Amblyomma > Amblyomma americanum. The sequence continues at coordinate 33,206 of JARKHS020011790.1, read as the reverse complement.
TAAATCGTGTATGCGCGGTGTCGTCAATCGGGATTGCAGAAATTCGGGCGCGGGTTAACGGTGAACAAAACGGCTGGAAGAACACTGTGTCTGTATTTCTTTTTTCTTCCTCGTCTCTGCTCTTAACTCAAGGAAAAAAAAAGTGTATGTAGTTCTTACACTATGTGTCTGGCAGCCTCGAGAAATTTCTCCCGAAGATGTTTTACGGCTCTTTGGCTTGTATTTCCACATTCTTTTAGCGGTTAAGCATTATTCTGATGAAAACAAGCGCTCAGCCTAATTTGGCTATCAGTATTTTACAACATTTTCGGACATCTGCGTTGAGCACCAGTGGTATTAATGATAAAGTTTACATTCAACACTTGTTTTTTCCGGCACACACATATGCGCAAACATATAAAACAGGTGTGTCCCGTTCACGCGTTTACTGCAAACATTTTCATCACAAGCCATGTGTATACAAGGGCACTGTGTTATAGCAAAGCCACCTTTACAGCTACCTTTTGACGTGTTTAATGACATGACAATTTTGGTCATGCTTCCCGAACATTCTGAAGTGCCACAGCGACTCATTGACGATGCCTTCAGCAGGAAAACGCCGCATATCGCGTGGCTGCATGCATTCGCACCTCTACCGCATTTCCCTTTCCTTCTCTCTATCCCCGCCTCGTGTACTGCTGCAAACGATGTAGCAACCCGGCTAAGCGGAAACTTACCGTCTGCAGAAACAGCGTTGGAACGTCAGCGTCCTCAGCGCAACTCGGAAAGCATCGTTGAAACCTCCGGCCCAGCATGTAGTACGTTCTCGATTTTCGGGAAAAGGCTTCATCACGTTAATATTTAGTCGAGCGTGATTACGGTATATAGTTGTTGCACTAGGGCAAACCAATCATTAAAGCAAAACTTCGTGAGTTTTTCGGTAATATTTCAGTTTATGGTCACATCACCCTTCTCCCCTCTGTTCGCCCCAACGTACCGATACCGCTTTTCAGAATAACTAGAACTAGTTTAAAAGAGCATGCCGAAACGGAAACTCAGTATGTCGCCAGGCTTCGCGTGCCACATCAATGACGTCACAAGCACTCCCAGAAAAGCACTCTTACGAGCGTTGAATGGCTGAAGTTTGTTTTATGGTTCATGAGGGCTTAATGTCCTAAAGCGACTCAGGCTATGAGAAACGCCGTAGTTTGAAGGGCTCTTGAAGTTTGACCACCTGGAGTTGCTTAACGTGCACCGACATCGCACAGCACATGGGCCTCTAGAATTTCGCCTCCATCGAAATTCGACCGCCGCGGCCGGGATCGAACTGGCGTGTTTCGGATCAGTAGCCGAGCACCATAACCACTTAGCCATCGCGGCGGCGTTGAATGGCTTAAGTAGCAACTAACGATGAGTGATTCCATAAAATGACTGAGAGGACCTAATGTGAGCCTCAAAATTTTTAAAGCAAAAGCTTTACCGGCCGCGAACTTGCGATTTCGCCGTTGCGGTGCTCCGAGGAGGCACATGACGTCACAACGCGCGCCTCGCCGCGGAGCCGAACCGGTCTGGCCGAGCCGGCGGCGGCTGGCGCACTCGGCGCGAAATAGAGATGTGCTCCAAGCCTCCGCCAGTGCGGTCAGAGTGCGCCGAAGCCGCCGAACGCGTCGGCGGTCAAGCGCAGTTGGAGTATAAAGGGTCTCGCTTTGGCCGACGTGACGTCGCCGTGCAGCGCGCGCGTTACACCAGAGTATAAACGCGCCTTAACAGAGCCTGCGCTTAACCGCTAACCAACGTATTCGGTGGCGGCATCTAATGGAGCCACTGAAACCCCCCGCATACTCACTGAATAAAAAAAAACCTGTGCCGAGGCTCGGAATCGAACCAACCAGGGCCTTTGGCGTTTGAGGCGGAGACGCTACCACTCCGCCACGACGGCTCAAGCTATAAGCATGAATAAAGGCTCACCTAGTGAATGCACTCTGCCGATGCACAAGTCTCCGCGCTTTCGCTGCGCATATCCTGGCCTAACAGAGCTAGGCCATCAGCATTTTTTGTTAGTGAAACGAGAACCAGGTATTAGCCTGCCAGGAACGTTTGTGACTTCGAAAATTCAGTGTTATCCTTAGATATAATCCGAACTGAGACCATCGAAACAAGTAAACTTTGAAACCTATTTGCGCCGAAATAAAATGTCGCATGGCTGCCACGCTTAGTGGAAGTAATTAGGAACGAGAGGGAAACCAGCTCTATGAGATATAGAGAGATAAGAGCAGAAGAACGGAAAGGCAGGGAGGTTAACCAGGCGATGCCCAGTAGGCTACTCTACACGTGGGGAGGGGAACAAAGGAAAAAAAAAGGTAAGAAAGAGCGGCAACGAAATTAGCTTCATTCTAATGACTTTAATTAGAATGTGGTGACCTCTAAAAGCTCCTGAAGCTGCCCTTTAAGCTTTTATTTTTAATTCGCAATCGTACGGGCTTACATACATGATGCTCTGATTTTCGTAGTAGCGCTGTACTTGCGGGGCCCACGCAACCGCAGACCTCTATGTTTATTGTTAAGTCTACAAAGGACAAAATTATTTTTTTTAAGTTTTGCCGCAAGGACAAGAGGTTTTGGCTCCAAACCACCTATCAACGCAGGAAAGCATCTCTTATGACAATTTTGTGCTAGTCTGTATTCGAAAAAAAAAACATTGGTTGATAGTCTAACTTATGAGAGTCCCAAGCTCTTCGTTTTCTATATTTTGGTCTCATTAAAGCTGGGACGTTTGTTTTGCATGTTTGGCTAAAGTAAGGCGGTCTACTAAACTTGTCGCTAAAGTCGGCTAAACAGGTCCGCAGGCAGGGAAAAACTTTGTCTTCCTGATTTCACCATTTACTTTTTTTTGCATGTTGGGCAATTCCAGAAAATGTATGAGAAGTAAAAAAGGATGTGCGAAATTCGATTCAGTCATGCGCAGAAAAAATATTCAAGCTGCTGACGAAAGCATATTCCGTCACAAATAGAAAAAAAAGAGTGTGCCCCCCACTTTTAGCCTTTCTTACAACGGCAGTTGCGCGACAAGAAACAAACGTTATGATTTTCATCGATACGTGTTTTAAATCGTTTAAACCATCAGCCCCCGCAATTACATAACTCAGTCCGTCAGAGCGGAATGTATTCGCTTTGATGTTTTTTCTTTAGAATTGTGATGTTGATTAGGGTGGAAAGTAAGTTGTTTAATCGTCTAGGTAGAAGATAATTTCCCAGAAATTAGAAAAAAAAGACAACGTCGTAGCGAATGGGTTATGATTTAAGTAATCCTTAAGCTACCTTTATAAAACTGCGGAAAACTATCCTTACCAAGAGAAAACTACACAAGTACTTCACTTTTTCCACCGCCTCTGGCTAAAACGTTAACTGTTTAAGAAAGTTGGCGCAAGCAGATCCAAACAAGACAGCGAGCGCCGCAAGGATACAAGACTATTGCAGCGCACTTTGTGAGCCAAATGTTTTTGAAGCGAAAGCTACACTACGCTACGTAAAACCGATTTCGCCGTGCATAGCCGGTTGACCTTCAAGTGAGCCACAGGTCAAGTGTGACTATAGGCCTTACCATATGTGGTTCCTCATGGTGTCGCACCACTTGGCCTTTGCCCCTCGACCTTTCAATTCGCCAGTAGAGGGCGGTAGAATAGGCCCCAGCGGTCATTGGGCGACAAACCTCTCGCCATGAACCATTAATTTAACTGCCACCTGCCAGGGTGGGCGCGCTGCCTATCCAGTGTACACAACGCACTCAACGTTACAGACGCCAAGACGCGTCTACTTGCCCGATACATCACAACTTTCGTTTTCTTAAACCGCAGCTAATTTTTTTGGCACCGTCTAGGATGTATCTGAAGGCGCTTGAATAGGCATAAGGTTCCGCACACCTTTTTACTTCTCTGATAATGAAAAACGAACAAGTACCGCGTACAAGGGCTAATCCATCAAGCGTGCCCTCAAATAATGATTTTTTTCTAGTCGAATTATAAACAGAACACAAATGGAAATCACTACAATAAAGTATGTCGTCTTCTTCATCACAGTAGCAGCAACAGAAGCATCCTGACTAGCCATTGCTCCGGAGGCAACAACAAGAACTAGACGCACTGCAGGACAAAGGCATATCCCGCTGATCTCAATCAATCTACGCAGACGATTCTTTTGCGCGATGTCGCACATTCCGCCTAATCTGCATACAGCCCATGCAAGCAGCTTGGCGCCGCTCGTGCGTACGCATGTCGCAACGGCGAGGCAATCTTGATAGTGAGGAACGCCCCTTGCTTTCGCGTCTCTCATTCAGTGAGATAATGACCTCATAGTCGTCTCAGCTTTTGCCACACCAGACATTAGTGGGCTCCACGAGCGTGTTGCTGTCGTCATAGAAGGCGCGCTCAGTGTCGGCTGAAGTAAGAAGCCTTGACGCTTCGCAGAAGCCAACCCCCCCTGCCAGACTCGCACAGTTCTCGCGGCGCATTCAAATGAAAAAAAAAATGACGTGTTACATCAGATGCCCGGATCTACACGCAAGAGACAAGCAAAATGCACAGATCTTGTTTATGCCCTATTCGTGTCACCATTAGATATAAAACTGTCGAAATAGTAGAACTTCGCAAACCAGCTCACGATTACAAGTCTTAAATATTTGCGCCTTTAACAGGCAGTCTATTTATCCACCGCCTGACAATAAATACGCAACACAAGCGCGCTTGTGTCTGTGGCCTAAGCTAAGATGTGGTAAATTGTCATTTCGAACACTGTGTTGCTCTAATTCGAACTTCTTTTTTTGTTTTTAATTTTAGTTCACGCTTATTTCTGCGCCTAACCGCCTTGTTGTTTGAGATGCAAATGAAATTAATAATGATCGAAAGTTCACGTCGACGAGACTCTCTAAGATGTGATTTTCTTTATCGCCTCGGCAAGCTCTTCTTACTCAAACATCGCATTTGCTGAAGCGACATTAGTAACACTATACAATCAGTTTTTATAAAAATTTAGTCAAGTTGACAACAGTTGCGAATTTACTGATTACAAATTAACCTTCCGGTTTCGTGTGCAATGCATCTATTCGGCGTGCAACCATGGTTTTCACATTTGGTTGTTTTAATTCAGGAATGAGGAAATTCTTAGAGTCCAAAAAGTTCTTTTTAGTATTGCTAACGACCACCCCTGATTAAAATGCGACGGAATAGGTTAGGACATGCCTATGCGCATAAAGGTAATATAATCGATATTAGCGTGGCAAACATCCCCCTGATGCCCGAAGCAATCTCTTGTTCTATATATAAGTGCACCCGTCTTGTCTACTGCGTGTTCTCTTCCTTGTTTCCTTGTGCCGTTTTATTCCTTTAGATATGTCTCTGCACCAACTAGCTCAAGCAGAACTCTTGCTAGAACAGCTTTTTTCCACGTCTCTCTTCTGGTTATCATGAGGCCTACTGTAATAAGCCCGTAGCACAGGAAGCTGTGGTACGTGTGCAGATGCCGGGAAGTCGGTCGACACGTCCGGGTCCATCGCTAAGCCCAGTCATTCTGGGCTTCTGCTGAAAGGTGGCTCTTCTCGGAAGCAGGGCAATCCAGCCTACGTCACTGAGCTTTCGTGGTCACCGGTGGTATCTTTTGTTTTTATTTCGTTATCTGACATTCCAACAGACTGGGTACATGTGTCACAACCTCGGCGAGATGTAAGGCCGCGATTCCGCTGCTATCGTTGTTTGATGCAAGTGTTCCCGCTTGTCTTATCGGCGCTATTATATGTGGGCTGTAAACGCGTGCGCTTGCCCGAGCGGCTACCAATGACCCCCCCCCCCCCCCCCACACACACACACACATCGGACTCCTTGTTGAGAGTCGAGGAGGGGGTCATCATGTTATAAATCGTTTGTGGCGCTGTACGGTCTCGAAGCCGGTAGTGTGCGCGCTCCGACAATATTCCTTTACCGCCAAGCCAGTCAAGTAGAGGGCTTACGCGCTCAAAGCGCATGGCTAGGTAGTTCAGAGCACATGCAGCCGTAATAAGGATGTGTGCATACACAACAGCCGTCCATAAAAAATAAGGACCTCTTCTAATACGGCTTCTTGTTCCTTGCCACAGTGGCCATTTATTGCTATTGTGAAAACAACGGCACAACCTTAAGATGACTTGCAGGTGCAAACAACGGCTTCGATAGCTTTAATGTTTTCGCTTCTCTGAATGTTTAAGATTTTTTCGCTTGGTATTGTTTCGCCTTTTACCCAGGTTTTTGTGATCTTGATAGATTTTACAAGTCGTTGTGCAAATAACTTTTTAACAAAAATTCTTTGTAGTAACTCGTTCAAGCGTGTCTGCGTAATAATGCTCCCCCAACGCTTTCTTCATCTCACGATGACCTGTTATAAAGAAGCTCTTTCAAAGCTGGGTCATGATCCCTGGTTTCATGGAGGTTGGTGAGTAATTCACAGGAAGTCATTAATTTCATACAACGCATCACACTTACGGAGAAGGACGTTTCTGCATTTTATCCTTGATTTTGTGAATCCTATCGGATAATGCACAGTGTCAACAGATAGTTACATGGACACCTGGCCTTTTCGCTCTGTTTTTACTAATAATCCGTTCGCAGTCTCTCACGGAAGCCTAATTGCACATTCAAAGAGTTTGAAGACAGAACGGCATGCGCTTGCGTAGCTTCTAGCATTTATTCTAAAAGAAATGAGGGTGCTAGACGTAGTTATTGGGGTGGAGGTTAGACCTTGGCTAAAGAAAGGTTTATAGTTTATGCGGGTTTAACGTCCCAAGGCAACTCGGGCTATGAGCGACGCTGTGGTGGAGAGCTGCGGGAATTTCGACCACCTGGGATTCTTTAACGTGCACTAACATCGCACAGTACACGGGCCTCTAGAAATTCGCCTCCATCGAAATTCGACCGCCGCGGCTGGGATCGAACCCGCGTCATTCGGGCCAGCAGCCGAGCGCCATAACCACTGAGCCACCGTGGCGGCTTGGATGGAGAAGGGCGTTCGAACCTTCGAGTGGGATCATAATTAAATGTTGTGATGGCAGTAAATGGTCCTGCAAGGCGTAGTCAGCAAGAGATCCCACATCTATCATAACGAATGCATCTCTTCTTCTACTAAGCATATAGGAAAGAGAGTAAGAGAGTGTTACGATGTGGTGAGGATTTTCATTCTGGGAGGCTCAGCAAAAATGCAATTACATTGTCTGCTTGTTTAGTTTGCTTTTGTTTTTTTACCTTCTGTCTGCGCTGTCTATAAATGGTTGTCGCCACAGCACAACTCTTTCCCAGTCTTGCTGCTTCTGCAGACTTGCCAGAGGTTTATGGCGCCGACTGCGTATTATGTCGTACTATGCAAAAACCAAAAACTATCGCGTTCACATTCTGCTATCCAAAATGAGACCTAAGTGGGCTCAGATCGTAAAGGATACGAAAAATGGGGTTGGTACTCTTAAAAATCTGCCATAAGTGGTCACGTGGTCTCTGTGGGGCAACTCCCTATGAGCTCATAAGTGAGCGGAGAGAAACCGGAGAAGCGATGTAGTAAAGTTACCACTCTGATGCTTCGTTCCTAGTAAAGGCGATAAGTCTAGTGTTGTCTTCTTTGTGAACGTCTATTTAGTCGAATAAAGTTAATCTGATTTCGACTAAGCTTCTCGTCACACGAAGTAGTTGTACTTAACGTCCATTTATTAGAATAAAGTTAATCTGATTTCGACTAAGCTTCTCGTCACACGAAGTAGTAGTACTGTGCACGGTTTTGTCTCCTCGGAGGAAAAAAAGAACCGAGTAATTTTGCAATGGTTACTATTCGAAATACGCTAAAAATGATCTGAGAAACATTCCTAATTTATAACAAATATTGTTCGAGCTTAATTTCTTTTTTAGTTTTAGCGCCTCGACCACGCCTTCAGAAAATTCACACCTTCAACAAGGCCGACATGAAACAACTATTGGAATATTTGCAATTTGCTACTCGTTAAAGGGACACTGAGGAGAAATTGAAGTTGGCTTGTATCGATAGAATAGCAGCTCCTGATCACAAAAACGCCACTCTTACTGAAAACAATGCTCTTGTAATGTAGAAAATAGCAAGAACCAAAATACAGGTGTCGCCGCCACAGGCCAATCTCGCAAGTACAAGCGTGATGACTTCCTAGGACAAGAGGCGCCACCTTGGAGGAATTTTCCTTACTTCATGGAATCCACGAATCTCTGAGGCTGGCAAAGGAAGGTTGCGCACCGCACCGCTTGCTGTCAGAAATCACGGAGTCTGCGTTTACGTCACGTATCACGTCACTCCGTTCTGAGACGTCATAAGAGTTGCCGTGGCGTCATAAGAGTTCCCTGAGTTTGAATCAGAGCGGCGGGAAAAACTTTTTCATCTTCGAATCCAAATTTCTTTGAAATAAATACATCTTTCGCGCCCGGACAAGCGGCAACAAAGCCATGAAATGCCGAACTATCAGATTTTGCTAACAAAAAAAAATGATAGAGTTCTCCTCAGTGTCCCTTTAAACGCAACTAACTCCTTACGTGCCTAAATGCTATCGCTTTTGTCCTCTAGAACATCATTTAGTTCGCTCAGCAAAAAATCTTGTTCATAACGTCACAATATCATCACTAGTAAAATTGGACATCTTGGTGTTATAGTAATTGTACTAGTACATAATACGTGATTTATATTTTTCGCCTCTGAATTGTAACGAAATTTACGCTTGTTTTCGTGCCTGGTTGCCAATTACTTCTTTCATTGTGACAGCTTATGTTACGCAAAATCCGACTCGTTAAAGCAGCAATCTAATGTAACCTATTCCTATGCCATTACATGTGCTGCAGCTGTGCAAGCATGAGAATATTGTGCCGCTCTTTAAATCAAAGTTCCAACCGCCATTTCATTTTTGTCTCACAAATATAGGTACGCTGTGAATCTTGTACTACATTCTGGTTTCACTTTTATGTTTATTTTATGTTTCAGGCCTCTTCAAGAGGCATAGAAGCGTGGAAGTATGGATTTGTCTTTTCACTCTTCAAGATATTTATGCTGATTGGATCTGTCACCGCCGAAAAAATGGTAAGTTTCAGCCGAAAATTATCCCGTCACACCTGAAGACGTAATTTCCGAAACAAACCTATTTAGCGTTATTTTTCAGATTAACAGAATCACGCCAACAGCCTGCTACTTGTTCGGGCAAGGCGGCTTCTTCATATTCACTATTCTCTTTGGGTGAGTAGTTCAGCAATGCTCACATGGCTTTGGAATCTCGGTATTACTTTTCCCAAATAATAATAATAATAATAATAATAATAATAATAATAATAATAATAATAATAATAATAATAATAATAATAATAATAATAATAATAATAATAGGTTTTGGGGGAAGGAAATGGCGCAGTATCTGTCTCGTATATCGTTGGACACCTGAAGCGCGCCGTAAGGCAAGGAATAAAGGAGGGAGTGAAAGAAGAAAGAGGTGCCGTAGTGGAGGGCTCCGGAATAATTTCTACAACCTGGGATCTTTAACGTGCACTGACATCGCACAGCACACGGACGCCTTAGCGTTTTTCCTCCATAAAAACGCAGCCGCCGCAAAACCACCGTGCCCAAAACCAACCAATTACCCTCCCCTGCTATTTCTTATATAAGCGGTAATCTACAATACATGCAGTTATATCAACCCGTCCAAACTATGAATTAAAACTATAAACATTTAAACGCCGCTTGAACAAATTCCTTGTTTTCAACGAATGTCACAAAGAGTTGCACAAATACCTATTTAACCCATGCATTGTTAACTTAGCGTCTCTTTAGGAGGGACAAATTGCACAGTGTCGAAATGCCTACCATTGCAATGTTAACCTAGCGTCTCTTTAGGAGGGGAAAATTGTACAGTGTCGAAATGCCTTCTACCCGCCGCGGTGGCTCAGTGGTTAGGGCGCTCGGCTACCGATCCGGCGTACCCGGGTTCGGACCCGACCGCGGCGGCCGCGTTTCGATGGAGGCGAAACGCAGCCGTGTACTGTGCGATGTTAGTGCACGTTAAAGGTCCTCAGGTGGTCGAATTATTCCGGAGCCCTCCACTACGGCACCTCTTTCTTCCTTTCTTCTCAGAGTTCCTCTTTTATCCCTTCCCTTACGGCGCCGTTTAGGTGTCCGCCGAGATGTGAGACATACTGCGCCATTTCCATTCCCCAAAAACCAATTATCATTTTCAAATGCCTAAATTTTACATTTTACCGTGCCGGTGAGAAGTTATTTGACTAAAATAAATTTGTCCTCGCCACACCTCATGGCCTTTTATTGCATGCATATTCGCCAGAGTGCCTGAATAAGAACGTTACGTTTTTGAAAACAGAGACTGCACAGACTGAATAAAAGCCAGCGTTCATTGTCGCACCTGATGTACACAAAGATGTAAAACGCTTATTTGTTTTCTCCCGTATTCTTTACGAGCGGCATGTGCGGTGCTTACGGCGTGAAAAGGGCACGTCTGTCGTATCTTCGCCGCGGAGTGTTCTTGAACGTTAACGCCCTCCCCGTGGCGTCTTAACGACGTGCGCAGTTGTCTGTACTGGGCTCCCGGAGGCAACGTCCTGCTGGGCCTCTCCATTGCGTGCGTCGTTCTCGGAGGCGTCACCAACACCTTCTACCTCGTCAGCATGTTTGCCGTCTTCACGACACGCTTCCCCAAACACAGGGGCGGCATCATCGTGAGTGTCTGTTGACCTCAGAGGCGTCCTTTCTCAAAGGCACCCCGAAAGAATGACCAGTACACCTACAGGTCATGATAAGAGGTTCCGGGAACAGAACATACTGTCTGTAACCTACATTTAACAAGGCAAAGCATCCACATGGTAGAAAATGAAACACAGAGGGGACTTCTCAGCGACTTTTTGGACACGCACAACGATGATTCTTTGTGCCACATTTAAGAAGAGATGAAAATACAGGAGGATACAACTGCAGCTCTGAGGCTAGGCACGGTGTAGGAGCTCTTTACCCCGGAACGCATGAGCTTTAGTGCAACCAGCGCCGATTCCACAACATAAGTTTGTCGACTGAGTGGCACATATCACCGGAATATTTTATTCATTTTCGCAGCCATGGAAGAGGTGTTTTCAGAGTGAACAAATTAAGGAGCTCGCCTGTAGGGTCGAGAATGGTAAATAAGCCTGTGATAGATGCGAAGAAAAAAAGTAAAAAGAGTAGTTAAACCTTGAAAAAATGCAAAACTGCTCGAGAAGCGCAAGGATGCATACAACTAGCTTTGCACTGCGTCCACAAGATGAGCACAATATGCAGCAGCTATCTTCAGCACAATGATATTTTTATCACATAATTCCACGATTGATGATCTAAATGCTTCTTATTTACTTCCAGGCCTTTCTAGAATTTCTTTGGGGATCTGGCAACATGGTGGGATCGGCTATTGGTGGTGTTTTGATCGACGTGAGTGTACTCCTTTTTTACAACTGATATCCGTGTACGAAAGCGCTTGGTTCCTCATAAGCTGCTGAAATTTTTGAACTGTCTGTCACATACCGAAACTATGTATAACTTCCCGGGCGACCATCTCAGACGCACTGAAATATGTTATTCGTTCATTTCTCTATTCGCTCATATGCAACATTTCGTATGCCCGCTAGTCATGTTGGGCTCAGCGTACTTTGCAAGGTCTTAATCCTAGCAAACAAATCAAATCTAAATTTGTTACTCCTGTTATTCTAAGCTGCTCACACTCAAAAGCGTATCATGAATTTGTTTAAATGAATGCACAAAACATGCGAAAAGAGAGACTATGATAACAATGAACGTTCCCGCTCGTGTCGCAGGCATGGGCCTATCCTCTACCGTTTTTCGTCTTGGGAGCCATCACGATGCTGTCATTTCCTGTAATCGTGAAGCTTCGAGCAAAACTTAATCAGTACAGTGGTAAGTGCCATCATGCTTCTCACTAAAACTTCCTCTCTGGAACTCTGTTTTTTCCCCAACACTTCACACAAAGAACGCCTCACTTCTTACATAACCAGTACAAAGTTGCGAACTCACGCTAGCAAATGGTTACAATGTAGATCATTGATAAACACGCGCTGCGCGAAAGATAGTGTTTGAACTGCTATCGACGTCTAGTTGAAATGTCAGTCAGTCAGAACAACTTTATTCCGGGACCACAGTGAGACCACAGAAAGTGGGACGGCTGTTCGGCTGCAGTCCGCACCGCTTAGTTTAGCTAAGCGCTAGAAATTGAACTTGGAATGTGTCATATGGGAAAGAAGCACAGCGTACCGTTAACATACAGCATGGTAGTGCACAACTGCAAGTGGCCGCGTGCAGAAATATTTATGTGCAAAACTTCGAAAGATGCGATTGTGACGGATGCGGAAATGGCGAGACTATTTTAATAATGTATTCCTTGGGATTTCTTCGCCGCACAGTGGAATAGAGCCCATTGTCGCTTTCTCAAGGGAAATTTCTCACTGCGTTAACGCTGTACCATTTATTTCGGAAGAGCTTCGTTTTATTGTTACCACCTCAACTTTGAACACCTTAGCCTTGTGCTCATTTTTCACGTTTCAAGGATGTCATAGGCTTGAAAGATCTTCAAATTGATAGTCTGTTAACCAGTCTCTAAAAACGCTCGATAAACCAATGCTGTTTGCCGTCACAAGAAGTCGTAACGATTTTCAAGGCAGTCATATGAAGCTTGCGGTAGTCTAGTGCATGTTCTAAGGCGCTTCGTCACCTATTACTGCCATTTTACAGCGACAGCTCTTAGTGGGAGGTTCGATGAGGAATGCCTAGTACGCGTCCGCCGTCATAACAATGACTTGTACTGTACTATACTGTGTAATCACTTGATGACAGTGTAATGACATGGCTATGTAATTCTTGGAAGGACAGCCAAAGCAACGCGCACAGCCAAACTTCGTTGCTTTCGAGTGGAGCACGCGGTCACCCGCGGTCACGTGAGCGCCTTGTGCAGGCGGCTTGTGCCTCGCGCATCCTTGGTCGTCATCGAATTGGACGTGCGTTCATAAGATGCCTATAAACACTTTGAAACGCCTCTCGGACGCTGCCCGTAGGCGGGAGGCCACAACACCCGTATATGCGGCGTGTTGAGCGCAGGGAACACGTGCTCGAGACGCTATCCGCACACGCACTGTACGATAACATCTGCCAGTCTGTGCTCACACATTTCGTAGACGAAAACTTACCACGTTTAGGCCGTCCTGGATATCGCTGGAAGCTCAGCGACAGCTGTATCTCGTGCTCACGTTGATTCTACAGAAAGTGTCGCGACAAATGTGGCACCAGACAGATAAACCATCGCCAAGTTTCCCGCGTTACACAGCATCACGTAAAAGCTGTCAATTTTATTTTAATGCGAAAGCATTGTATGGCTCAATCAGCAACGAAACCCGGCGACGTTGACCAGCAGCAGTGGTCAGAAAAACCCCCAGTGACGCCACAATCGTCTCGCATGACGTCAGCAGTAGACCTTAGTATAGTGACGCCTACAGCAAAGATAAATAGTATATCGCTGCGAAGGTGCCCGGAATGGAGCCAAAGAGCTTCAGATTGCGAGGTGATCACGCAACCTATAAGCCATAAGACCTTTTTTTTAGCATGGTATTTACTACATAAGGCTATGTGTGTACATTAAAGAGGCTATATACAGACTATTTATAAAGCACGCAGCCAGTGACTGCACTGCACGAGCTTAACAGAAAACACTGCTAAAAGGGCGGTAAAGATAGACACCACATCAACACAGTGCTTCTTGGCGAATAACTGTGAACCTAGCGCATGCGTCTCCTTACGACTGTACGCTAATGTGTAGGTGTGTGTTTAGAAAGGGGGGAATTCATAACGAACCTCGCAACATCACTCACAATAAGACAATGCTTTCGCATTCAAAGAACTTAAGCAGTCTTAAGGGCCTTCCGTAATTTTGTTATTGATGAATTTGTTGCCGCGAACTGGACTGACTCCTCATTACTCCTGTCGAGGTCCTGTGCACGCGATGAAACGTTGTGACCACCCCTGGAGGTAGCCGTAGCCACCTATCTAACCTAACTTAAGAACTTAAATGATATGCCTGAAAGGCGTAGACGACGAGCATGGTTGCATGTGAATAGCGAGTGCTCTGTTCTAACTAACCGTAGGCTCCCGCAAATGCTCTCGCAGAACCGGAAGAGTGTGAAGAAGATGCGCCCGAAAAAGAAGGCAAGCTTCCCAGTTACTACTGGCTCCTCATTGATCCCGTGTTCCTCGCCGACATGGTCACACTCATGATGAGCTGGGTCATCCTGGGGTTCAACGAACCGACGCTAGAGCCAAGCCTAGAAAAAGTAAGTATTCGAACAGTGAATTGTGCCAAATATAAACAAGTAGGTCTTCGGTAAACGTTTGGAAACTTTTCTTCAACCCCTGAACGCCTAAGTTTTGTAGAATTAACTCGCAGCACTAATACTCCGTTTTTTTGTTATTGTTTACAGGTACACAGACGAGATAGTTCGAGCTGTCTGTCATATGTGAATGTTAGTCGAAGACAGTCTACATAGCTTACTTGTAGACAGTGTAGACTTACTTCCAGCCTGTTCGTCGCTTCAGGAACTCACTGTTCTTCCGATTAAAATGAACCTCACATGTGTTTTAACATCTGAGAAAGTGCCTTTAGCTAGCATCAGAACAAAAGCTGACCACCACTGAGCCCTGCTCTTCGTAAATGAAAGCAAATACGTAAAGACGCTACCTTCTATTAGTAACTGCTGGCGCGTCTTGGTCGCCGAAGCCTTTAGCCCGGAATGTTCAATACAATGAATTCGTGACGTAAATTTTAGCTTATTTCCCAGTACATACGTCCTCAAACTTGACGCCTGAAAGAGATACTTAACCTCTTTGCATTTCCTTGCTCTTCTTTCAGTTTAACTTGACAGGTACCATCTTAGGCAGCGTCTACACAGTCCAGTTCGCCAGTTATTCCGTGGGTGGATTCATTGCTGGAGCCTTCTCCCATTACAGTGTAAGTATACAAAAGCAGACATTGGACCTGGAGAACAGAAATGTCTTCTGATAATGTGATGCATAATGGGCGGCTTATATTACAATGGCAGCAGTATCGTAAGCGTTTTGGGGGGCTAGTTGCATGGTGGAGTTAGTAAGTGGAGGAGGAGGAGTATCGCTGTCTGCCGTAGGCAGTAAGCTCAATGACGTCACCACTCGTGTACCGCGTCATCACCTCTTGACCAATGTACGTAGTGTACTGTCTGCAGCTCTGTTACCTAGCTCTGAGCCCTGTGGTCCTGGGAGTGCGCATTTTTAAAGGCTAGGGGTCAGTTTCATATCCCTTTCAGTGTCTTTACATTCTTCCGGTGACTTCGCTTCTTAGATACTTTGTAGGGATCATGTCGTTTTTTATGTATACACTGTCGTTAACCACGTACTTTTTTCCATTACGTGTATGACACCTGACATTGCCATCTCTATGCATCATTTCTGTGCCAAAATTGAAGCCTCACTGAGGGCTCTTTTTGTATATATTTATTACTGCTGTTGAACTGTATTCAAGGGTGCCGGGCTTCGTCAAGCTGCTCATGTGCAACTTTTTTTCGTCACTCCCTTTCTTCATTGTGAAAAGAAATAAAATTTGATTTGATAGTCGACGCTTTCTTGCTCCAGAGGTGGGTGAACGGTCTGGTAGTGATGAGTGATTTAGATAGGGCTAGTTCCTACTGCATTGTGCGAGAGCTACGCTGCTTGGATGACAGACACGAAGACAGGCCATGATGGTTAAGAGCAAACGCATTCTTGTCTATCTTCGTTACCTGCGCTTTTGTGTAAGTCCAAGTAGCGCAGCTCTCGTACAAGGTCACGTAGTAGTTTTCTTTGAAACAGATGTCATTAATTTTTCTGCCGTTGTGGCTGCCTGGAGCATACAGTCGTACCTCGTCAATATGGCCACTTTGGTTCCCGAGCAAAACTGTCCATAAAGCTAGTCATCCCTAAAATCGGATCTTGAAGAAAAGTAAAAAAAAATAATGATTTGGAAGAGACACCCGCGATTAAGGTCGACTTATGTGCACAGCCATGTGCTGTGAAGTAGCAGTTGGGAGGTTTACAGCTCCAGGCGCATTATCGTGGCTGTCATTATATTTTAAAATGCATTGCAGTGCTAACTGTTTAGGGGCGCAGGGTATATGGTGATGACTCCACTCCAGCTACAACTGTTCGCATCCCACGAAGCGCTAGTGCGTATGTGTACGTATTCTGCTAAGAGCAGCTGACAACTGGTGAAAGCAGCTTTCAGCAAAGCAGAAGCTGCAAAAGACGATCAGTTTGCAACCTTTCATACAATATTAGCCGCCGCGGTGGCTGAGTGGTTATGGCGCTCGGATGCTGGCCCGAAAGATGCGGGTTCGATCCCGGCCGCGGTGGTCGAATTTCGATGGAGGAGAAATTCTAGAGACCCGTGTGCTGTGCGATGTCAGTGCAGGTTAAAGAATCCCAGGTGGTCGAAATTTCCGGATCCCTTCACTACAGCGTCTCTCATAGCCTTAATCGCGTTGGGACGTTAAACCTCCTTAACCGTAAACCATAAACCTTTCATACAATACGCCAAATGTAAAAAAGAAACAGGCACGTTTTCACTATAAGGCATGAAACCATAGAACAAAAAAAGCCACCAGTTAATCGTTGTTGATGCTTATAACCTCGGATTCCTAAATCAGCACGTCGTTATATCTGTCGAATAGATTTTGGCAGCCGCGTTGGTCCTCGCCAGCACAAAAAAGCCCTGCGTGAATGAAAACCTAGCGATAATATAAGACAAAATTACTCACTGGCATGCACCCAAGCGCAGCCGTTCTGCTACAATGGAAAGCTATGCAGCTTCCACAGAAACTTCATAGTTAAACTAAAATTCGTCCCGGTTCGCTCAGTTGTTAGAGCCGTGGTTCCGGGCTTGAACCCCGAACCAGGACGAATTTTCTTTCACTATGAAGTTTCTGTACAAGCTGCATACCTTTCCTTTGTAGCCGTACGGCTGCGCTTGGGTGGATGCCAGTCAGTAATTTTCTCCCTTATTAGAAATTTACTCCACCGTGGGCGATTCCCCTAATCATTTGACGGAACTTTGCGAGACTTCGCATTAATTGAGCGCCGCAAAGCGCTCCTCGCACTTTGACTGTAATCTGGCTGTAATATGACTGTAATCTGTTTTGTTTTTCGCAGCTGGAGACATTCTACGCCATGGTGGGACAGCTGTTCACCATACTGGCATACCTTCTTATAGGACCCGCGCCATTCCTTCCTCTATCTCGGTAATATGCGTCCTTATTTTTTTCATTACTTACCTGCGCATCACATAGAGCAAAACCAAGAGCGGGCTGTTTTCGCGCAGCCCCCGACATGACACTTTTGGTATTCAGGTGATGGTACTGACGATGAATTTTTGTGGCGCAAGGGCGCCAGCGACCGAAGGGCGCCATGTTGCAAGGTATTTTTCGCTTACTCAAGGTGTGGTCAAAGCCCCATTTCCCAAGCATTTCACCCTAAACAAGCCGAGCACAAGGTCAGGGGAAGCTTCTACCCATTGTATCACCGGTGGGCACCCGGCGGCGCTGGGGATCGAGCACCGCACCCCCCGCACGCGAGGCGGATGCTCAAGCCACTAGGCCACCGCTGCGGTGAGCTCTTCAGTATCAGTTGAAGGAATATATCCGCTGATTCGAGAAAATAAGGGATGCTTACATTTGTGCAAAAATATCACTTAGACTCCCACTATCCTGAGCCATAAGACGGTAACTATGTGAAGTCTGTGTGCAGGTGCTGAGGAACTGTGTGAAGGCGCTGAATAAAAGCTACAAAAGGTATATAAACAGTACAACCCTTTTAGGAGAGGATAGTGATTATTTGCTTTGGAGAGCGTGGATGACAGAAAAAGTTTCAGGTTTTTTTTAAGACCCTCTCGAATGGTAATAAGCTTGTGAATAATATTCGCGTTACTCACGTTCTGGCGTGGTTTTTAATTATTACTTTTAATGCGTCAAATGGTGTTTTTCTAAATTCATATTCTTGGGTAAGTGATGATTTGGAAGAGACTTGGTTTGGGCTCGGTAATTGTTCAATGTTGAACCGAGCGTAGATTTATTGCTGCTTACATAAACTGCACTCAAGATGAGAAATAATATTTCATTAGTCGCAAAGCTGCCATTGACTGGCAGTTAGTATCCTTGTCTCGTACTCGTTGCGGAACAGGTGGTCTGCATATGTTTAGAAACTTTCAACGACCGTTACCTCAGAGACGACATCCACATCTAGGGGTGTTGCGAATCCTATCGTGGACCTTATAACCAGGTGTTTCAAGAAATCCGACCACTAATTTTTAAAAGTAGGTTTTTTCAGTTAGAGTTATGATTTCTGCGGCATAATAATATAAGTGTTGTCGGACGTAAGAAAACAAGCGGATTGTACTAAATTCTATAGAGATTACATGAATTATAATAGTTAGGTTTTTAGCCTTTACGGACAGGCGTTTAATTCCGATTATAGCTTTGTAGCTGACCGTTAGTAAAAGCCATATCAGTTTTTAGAATTTCGTAAACGTCCTCGCCGCTGAGGCTGTACAAATCTGAGTCCTTTCTTGTGCCATTCAAAAACAGGCGCGCAGAGCGCAAAGCCATGTCCATCAAATCGCGATAATATATGCCCCACCCGCCCGCCTGTACGTTTGCACGTGTGAGCGTGCGTGTGCGTGTGTGTAAGATAGTATGAATTAAATATAGTCACGCAGTCATTGTCTATAACAGCGCGGCCAGCGGCCAAATACACTTCAGAGCTCCGCGGGCTCCCTTTATTTTAACGAAAACCATTCAAAGGAAAACTCACTTTCAGAAAATGCCCGCAATCTTTTGTTTTGTTTTTTTGAGCTCTACAACCATCTCTGGGGATTGCTTCGCGTTGCTCCCGTCGTTTAAATGTTGATAAATTGTTACAGCCAATTCCGAAACTATGAGGAAAGAAAAGCTTTTTGCTCTAGAAAACCGTAAGTATGACTTCTCAGCTTCTTACAGTAGTAGGATCAATTTTTCTTTACATACTTGTTTCACTCACATAGCTTCGACACTATTTGCATCTGTGTATGCGAGCATATGTATTCAAATCCTCAAAATGCTTACAACCTCCTAACTTTCTAAACTAATATTGACATTCTTTTCTCTTCATACGCAGGTCCCTGGCGCTTGTTTATATTTCTCAAGTTTTCACCGGTTTGGGAATGTCTGCGCAGTTCGTCTGCGGATACTGCCACGGACTGAGACGTGCAGTGTGAGTGCTCGCGCGTCAAGCTCCTTTCTAGTAATCGCTAAGACAAGCACTCCGCTCTCTAATGCAAGCATCTATACTGGCTCTCCTATATTTTGATTTATTGTGCACGTTACAGATATTTCAAAAGTGCTCATCCAATAATGTACCTAGCAGATTATAGAAACTCACACTCATATCTCGGTGAGGATTCGCATTCGATGTCAGGAGCTACAAGGGAGGGAGTGCTTAGTTAACAAGTGCCGCTTGAAAAGTCGATGTGTATCAGGAATGACAAACAAATTTAATCGCACTGTCCTGCTCAAACTTTTCTCCCACAACCAAAGTCTATAGTTTGTGCTTCGCTTCCTCTCTGCAGACAGCGTGGCTATCCCGACAACATTCGCACAAACGGCTTCCTCTCAAGCACAGTGTTCACGTTTGCAGTATTTGGGTGAGTCGAAAAAAAAATACTACGCGGCGTGCCCTTGAGTTCTAAGATCTAGACAAAACATAAGAACATTATATAACATGCGCTTCCATTAAAACTGTCATGTATTCACATTATTCAATGTCACTGAAAAATATTGAAGCATTTAAAAATATATTCAATTATATTTTGTTCACGATTGGTTATTCCTGTTCTCAAATACATATGAGTAGAATGTTTCAGTCAAATGGAATTGAAATGTTTCACTTGTAACCGCAAGGTTGAAGAGAGGTGGCTATTAATGAGTAGCACAGCTGCATTGAAACAAATTATTTCGTGCCCTGCCTATCAGAAAGTCATGATGTCAGTGCAAACTGGACTGCAGTGCTGACATGTATCTGGCAAACTAGCCACCCTGACACTGAAAAGCTAAAACTAACAGAGCATTTTTAGCGCCACTCCATAGTCGGCGAAACATAGGGCAGCATAACGGGCACTTCAAGAGATCTAAATATTTTTTCCTCATAGGTCACAGTCCGCACAAACTGCCATCAAAAGCAAACGAAACAGCGTAATTACATCAAATTTATTTCGCAAGCGACCCTGTGGAATATAGCAAGCACGTCATATCTATGCGGTGGAGCTTAAGTGTTGCTGCGGCAACATAATGCGCTTCGGAATTTGAAATACCCCAAGGGTTAGGCCGTTTATACAACCAAGCTACTATGCCCTTCTGCTGTAGGGTTCGAGGCCATGGTGGTTTCGATGGAAACGACACGAAAAAGATTCCCGTAAACTAAGATCTACATGGCCGTTAAACAAGCCCAAGTGATCGACAAAACACGGCATGAGCAGCGCGTGTCCATCGCCGCCGCGCGGTTGCTCGCGCGATTCCGACGCCGACCCCTATCGCCCGTCGAGAGCGGGGACGGCGAACGCGTCAGCGACGCGCTGTTGGCCGGAGTATCGGCCAAGCGGGTGCTCTAGGAGTGTAGACGATGTTGTCGGATGGCGGCACCGTCAGCAGTTGTGGCACAAACTCACAAACATCGCAAGGACTTGCTCGAGGTATGCCTATCGGAATGGTGCTTTCCCAACAAAAGAATAACAGTTTTTGCGACGCTACATGTAGGAATATGCGCGTGAATACAACTCGTCACGCGACAGTTTTTTCACGCGGGAAGCGGTCTCATTCATAAGCACCTCAAACACATCGGTTCACTTCTGAGGGTTTTTTTTTTCTTGGAGTGGTGCTTTTTTCGCCATCCCGCATCAATCGTTATTTCTAGCTACAGATTGAAAATATCCTTCAGCTATCTTTTCGCGTGTATGTTTGTATGCGGGAAAGGGGTGCTCGTATGTTCACAGATCATGCCAAATTATGACAAAATTAAAGACCAAAGTCTCGTATTACTAGTGGCAGTCAATACGGACTTCAGTTGGTGAGCAAGGTAGGTTGCTGTTGTCCGAAACCGCAACGCAAAGTGCTATCGGGCGGGCGACGGGTCGATTCGCTGCGAAAACAGTAAAACAAGTGCGCACAAGAGCTCGACCAAGAACAATAACACCCACTGCTCGTGTTCAAATAAATCGGTACACACGATGCCTACAGCGCAGCACGCTCACTCAATGTAAGCGCTTAAGCGTGTTGAGGCCGCGGGGCAGCCCTGCGTGATGCAACAACAAGCTGCGGCACATTCAACAAAATCCGGCCCTCGTTTCATGCGTGAAGATGCCGTCCCATTATGAGATTCTGAAAATGAGTTCTCACTAAATGATATGTCAAAATGGATGTCAAAATAAGTACAGGTGGCTGTCGCTACTCGCCCGGATATTTATTTGCGCATAAGACATGGAGTCCTGATCGCTTATGAGCGTGCTGTTCTGAAGACTTCCGCCGCAAAATTTTTGAATAATCTCCCTTACTTGAAATTCAAGTTCGAAAAAACTTGTTCAAATACCTTCCTCTTGACCAACATTTGTTGCAATTTTAAAATGTTCTTTCCTCGTTTCTTTGTTTTCTTCTCATCTACTTCGCAAATTGCAGGGCCATGGTGACACCACCAATTGCGGGGTACGTCGTCGAGTTGTACGGTTATAGAAAAGGATCCATGCTGATGTTCGGACTGTTGGTTATATGGGTGAGTCGAGCGACAATTCAGTCATAGCCTCCTGGTAACCAGGCCACGCCTGTAATATTTTTCGCAGACATCTAGACGTGGTGTGGCAACTCTTATTAAACGTATGGCAGAGTCAAAGGCTCAAGAAAGCGTCTGATTCTGTGTAAACACCAACGGACTTGCAGGGACCACGCAATCAAAGCGTAGAGGGAACATAAGTTAAAAGGCTAAAAACATTTGCAAGAAGTGTCGGGCAACTACAGTACTTCATAGTGAAGTCACATGACATGGCCAGGCAGACCGCATCATTGCTATTGGACCTTGCTATTTATTTCTAATCATGGCACACTAACAGCATTCTTTAGAGTCTAAAGTTTGTAATAATCATGCCTCCTCCGATTTGCTGCTAACCTTGCCTAACAAGACTCTGAATACGAGTTGTACGACTTGATTGGGGGTCTAGAGAGGTGAAGTACAACGTCATGGTCTACATTTAGCGCAAAGAATAACCTAAACTTCAAAAGTCTGGCTCATAAGCCCCACTTCGCGATAGGCACTAGTTGGAAACACTGAACGAAAGAAATAATCTGGCCTGAGCATCCGCGAAGAACCAGTATGGTGAGGCACGTGTTGGGCAAAAGAACAGGAATAGATGGCAGCAATACAGTTACCTCTAATGTCATCCAATGAGGGGGCGAATCCTTAAAGCTGACGATTTACCACTGGCTAGCGCCCATGACTATACTGTGATCATGATATTCGAGTGTAGGATGACTAAGTTATGAATACCACGAAATATCCCAGCTTGCGAAAAATTGAGGCTCTCACATCGGTTTCCTCACCTGAGCTCTAGTTCCTATAAAGCTCTCAGAAGTGGAAGAAATCCCAGCATGCGTCCAGTGATGTTGGCAAAATTCAGCTCTGCGTAACTGAGCTCATATGAAAATGTGACTCATTGGTACGCCTTGTTATGCCCATCGATTATAGCTAACGCACTAATGGCGGAAATGAATGTAAGTCCTTCAAGCACAGGTCTCACCCGCGAGGAGCCTATTGAATATATCTCGCGAAGAGTAGGGGCGATTCTGTTTTTTTAAACGTCATTCGGCTCCAGGCGCGTTGGCATTCAATACACTTGCTAGTGAGCGTATTCGTGCGTTTGAGTGCCTCGTAATATACAAGCTTCTTTACAATGCATTTCATTTGTATTTTTGTTATTGTGATTGCCGCTTTACGGCCACATAACCCGAGCTGTGAGAAATATTACAGACGAATAAATTGAATCTGAGCGTGTAAAACTTAGCTTAAGCTCTGAAACCTCTAAAATCTAAGCTTTACAACTGCATTGCATAACACACCCGTTATTTTGCTTGTCAAAACGTTATTTGTAAGCAATACACTGGTGGGATCCCGCACCATGCAGTGCGTCATTCGCAGTGAATGAAAGTTAAGATAGCGGAGCAAGTTATTTTTTTTTTTTTTACTTTCACTGGTCTTATGACGCGGTATAAACTGTACGACTGGAAGACCTCTCCTTTCGTTTAACTTTAGCGTCGACTGAAGATGCAGTAGCGTCAATAGCCAGTAGTCCATTTTATCGTATGAGATGACAAAGTCACAGACAAAAGGAGAACTCATTCTCTCCATAAGATTTAGTTATTTTGCTATCTTTGTTTCGTACGTCTTTCATAGCATTATTTTGTTTTCACTTTTCAGGCACCTGCAACCATTGCACTCTGGGTGCATTCAATCTGCAGTGGAAGAAAAGCAGTAAAGTTGACAAATTCTTCGTCAAGGCCGCGGAAGCAGTCTACAACATCGACGACGCGGATATGAGTTCCTTCATCACTTCACCGACTGAACGCCTTCGTTATGTTGTTCCTAGTGTTTCATCCACACTGATAAATTACTTTTATATTTAATAATCGTGCTACCAAAACACGCTTCCGCCATCGTATATTGAATAAAAAGCTTCCTCAGAAATTTTATATTTGTCCAGATGGAGAGTAAACAACACAACATCCCCACAGCAGACGCGGGAGAAGGCCTTCTAAAACATCTTATTATGAAAATAACAAAACAAGGCCTCTTCCTACTTATGTAATACTATCTGCTAAATAGACACCTTTAATTACAGATATAAAACATTCAAGTCCCACTGGCTCGTGCAGCCCCCAATTCTGGCATTCCTAGCGATATAGACATTCCACGTTCGCTCCTCGGACAGCAGAAGTACCCTAAGTTCTGTCATTCATTGTCTGGTCACGTTTCGGATGTCCGCTCGCTGAACAGCGCCGGCGGCAACATTGCGTTAATGGTGGCCGTTGCATAGTTTGAAGCCCTGTTTCACTTTATCAACAAACTGTTGAAACAAAGTACAAACAAAACACCGAATATAATGAGCAACAATGTTTTTACACATTATAGTGCGGTGCATTACTAAAAGCGGTACTTTGCCACTTTGTTTTTCAGCTTTTTGTTCATTTTTGTCCCCAGTCCTCATTCCACTGCACACATTTTCCGCACCGATCGGAAAGATTGACAATACCCCTCAGGCAGAACTCCGTTTTAGCCTTGCAGAGACAGTGATGCACTGCTGCAAGGGTCGCGTTGGACATCTGGATTCGTTCGCCTGCTATTTTATCCCTCGAATATCGGATCTATCCGTGCAGGTGGAAAACAGAAGGAGCCAGATCAGGACTCTCAGGCAAATACAGAACTTCCGACCACATTGTGTCAATTTTCTGCGCTGTTAAGCGAGCAGCGTGTGGGCACACATTGTAGCGCTGCAATGTCCCTTTTCCTGCAGGTTTTCCTGCATCTCGCCATGCGCGAAGGAGTTTCGTCGGTGTTTTAACGGTAGAGCAGCATTTTATTTTGTTTACCTGGACTCAAAAAAATTGACAGAAATGAGGCCTTGTGGCTCTCAGAAGACCGCGGCCATGACTTCAGCAGCTGGCGGCACATTTCGCGGTTTGTTTGCTGACGAAGAGTTTGAGTAATGTTATTCCATGCTGTGCCGTTTAGTTTTAGGCTTAAAGTTGTGAAATCAGCCTTCATCGCCAGATACCATGCCCAACTGGAAATCTTCTGTGCGCTACCGTCGGAGAAGTTCTGAACTGGGATCTTCGCGCTGAACTTTGTGGACCACTGTCAACAGGCGCAGAAAGCGATAGGCAGATTCTCCAGTAATCTAATAAACTTTTAATCATCTCCTGAACTATACTGGACACTATTTCAACTTTTTCATTTCTTTTACTCGCCTGTCTTCTTTGATCAGTTCATCAAATATGACTCGCGTTGTCTTCTGTCGCATCTGTCCAAGGGCGACCACTCCGAGGCTGACCTCCAATGCTCACCTAACAGTCTTTGAAATGTCTGACCGGTCTTAAAACACTGCTCGAGCTCATGGATAAGGTGCCATCAGCAAGCTGAAAGCTTTCGTAAAAGTCCGTTGTAGATTTTGTTTTGTTTTTTACGAGAAGTATCCCTGCACGTTGGCGGAGCGAAACGTGGTGGATAGACACTTTGGTTACTGTACATAACCTGTTGATGTCAAATAGCAACTTAAGCTTGCACGAAGGATGACGCCACGTAGGACCAAACTCTCATTCTTGTGCGCTATGAGACTAGTGTACAAAATATTGGTGATTGGTCATTACTTCCTGTACGGCTTTAGCAGATTAGCTACTGCTCTAAAATGAAGCCGTCGGTGCACAGGATCCTGCAGCATGTGAAGCAGGGAAAACCGTGTTCCTTTTGTATTCTTTCTCAACCAGAACGTTTTGACATAAATTAGACAATGGGCTTATACTTTCGGAAAGGAAAGTAGAAGGAAGAAACTTCTTTCCAGAACCTTATGCCTCCAAATGTGATTGTTTCTTAGACAAGTTGACAAAAACGCCCCCAATCGACTGCTTTCGCCATCTGCCTTTGAAAAGCAGAACAAATATTCTTGCTACTGCTAGCCATATCACATATTTCATTTTTAACGCCAGATGGCGACACCAGTGCTGCACGCTGGCTTTCTTCGTTGCTTTCAGCCAGCAGTTTTTGCAGCGATACCGCGCGATACCAATCGAGCAGCGACGTTAACTGCGTTAGGATTATTTTACCTTGTGCCGCTCTCCAAAGAGAAAAAGTAATTCCAGTAATGTGCGTTGTGGGGCTAGACGGTCCATTCTCAGAGTTCTTATTTGCTGTAAAAAAGACGACACACTAATTACGAGGAAGACAGGATGGGGCGCCAGGATGGGTGGGGTGGGGGGTGGGGGGAGACAGGATATGCGTCCCATTTTATCTTCCTCGAACTTAGTGTGCCGTCTTTGTGAGCGCAAATAAGAACTCTGAGAAAAAATAACATGGGCGCATGTATTCCTGCAATGGTGTTGTCCAGACGTAGCACACATAAAATCGAAATTTTTAATGGTATGGTAACATTCACAGAAGCTGGTCTGCTCACATTTCTTCTTGCGGCCAAAACAGCCAGCCTTAGCATATTGTACTCGGCTCTGTTACGAAAGCCGCAAGTCGCAGATTTCTTTCTGGTGATAAGGGAAAAAAAATGTGATTGGCACCATATGTTTTATCCAAAAATCTATTTATAAAAATAAACCGGCGTACTGGACGAAAAGAAAGCGTTCGAAAGCCTGAGGCAGTAACTTATACAAGGAGTTACCAAGATGAAGCTTTAATCACTTCCATGGACCACACAAAGCGTTAGGTGCTGAATAGAGAACGAAAACGAGTGTCTAGTAGCCAAACCAGTTTGGCAACACATTCGAACCGATTCGGCAGCCGTGAAGCAAATAGTAAATCACGCGGTTAACTCAAACGTTTTCAAGCTGTAGCACATATTCTGCGCTTTCGCACAATACTTATGTACCGCCCGCCGGTGCAGCACACGCAAGAGCCGCGGTACAACGCCTTGCAGCGCAAACGTGCCGGCAGCCATCGAAACCAAAAGTTCCTGAGGGGCGCAGTGGTGCCAAATCACTTGACCAAAAAGCGCAGCATGCTAACTTCTTCAAAGACTGGGACTCACATTCTCATCTGCTGAACTCCCGTAGAGCGAGTTCATTTAAACTTTATCGAACGCCAAGATCAACTGAATCTCTCACCTGAATCATGAACCACCTTTGCAGGCTGAGTGTTCAAAACTGGTTTTGCCCCACCGTAAGGTGACCCGCCGCGGTGGCTCAGTGGTTAGGTTGCTCGACTACTGATCCGGAGTACCAGGGTTTAAGCCGACAGCGGCGGCTGCGTTTTTATGGAGGCAAAACGCTAAGGCGCCCGTGTGCTGTGCGATGTCAGTGCACGTTAAAAATCCCCAGGTGGTCGAAATTACTCCGGAGCCCTTCACTACGGCACCTATTTCTTCTTTCACTCCCTCATTTATCCCTTCCCTTACGGCGCGGTTCAGGTGTCCGCCGATATGTGAGACAGATACCGCGCGATTTCCTTCCCCAAAAAACTAATCATTATTAATCACCCCGTAAGGTGCAGCGGGGCTTGCGGACCCTCCTCCAAGCCCACACCCCTGAGGAAGCACATGTACTCATTTTTACTGGTGGGTGATTGACGGTGGGTTTCGAACCAACCACCTCCCGCAGCGGAGGCGGACGCCAAAGCCCCTAGACCAAGACTGCGGAAGCAGCATTCGAGGATCCACACCAAATAACGATTCCTAGTGGCATAAAAATCTTATAGGAAAAAAGGAACTGAAGAAACACATGCTAGTGGAAGAAAGCGACATTAACTAAAAAAAAAGGTCGCACAGAAAAGTATTTCATCTTTGAAGAGTATAGCATCAACCAGTGGAAAGGCGCACATATTTACCTATATTTCGCAGCAAGTGTCATCTTTGAGCAGATGAAGAGGCATTGCAAAAAATGTATGCAGGAAAACAAAATATATTGTTCCACCCTAAAAAACACGCGTGCAGTCACCAAACAAGTACCTAAGTGGAAGCGATTGCTTAAATTCACCCAGTGCATTCGATCAGGCCCTCTCTTATAGCGCCATCCTAGTTTTTACACCTGAAGTCTGACTAGCCATAGGGTCGTCAAGCCGCTCTTACATCTTTTTTTTCTCTTTGTTTCAAATGCCGACAACTGTCGTCTTGTTTTCCGTATTGAAAGCGCCACTGGCAGTCCGCTTTTATCCTCCACTGTGACTCCCGAAACAGCTTGAGGACAGTTCAAACAGCACTGGTCGCTTTTTTGTTTGTTCTAGGCGTGTGCCCAAGGTCGAAGCACAGCTCGTCACATGAACCGGGCCGCTTTCCATACAACAACAAGAGAAAAGGCCGCGTTTCCTCTCCCGCATTGTGACCCGATCCCAGCTGCGTCCGCTCAGCGCAGACGTTCACTACCCTCGCTTCAACGTGCGTACCTGTAGTGCCGCGTCTGCAAAACAAACAAGAAAATCTGCTTCTCCAGCGAGCAGGTGCAAATCGTGAGCATTTCGCTTCTTCTAAATCGACCATGAACCTTCCCCGTGAAAAGCTCTGAGGCATCCGCACCTTCCGCCCTTGCAGGCTTCCGTTAAATGAACTGCGATTGAAAAGCATAAGCCTTGCCGGGCGTTTCTCTTCGTTCGCCGGAGATGCCGGACGCCCAGGGCTTGGGATCGGAGCAACGACTATCGTACGCACCGATTGCGCTTCGAACTGAAGATACGGATGTCCCGAACGTCAGCAAAGATGAGCCAGCGGACACGGCAAGACTGTCGGGAAGCTTCGACGAAGTGCAGGTCAGTGAGGCGCGCTGGCCGGCTGACAAGTGCTCACCAAGTGCCGGAGCAAAGTGCCGCCTCTTACCACCGCCACCCACACGCAGTTTTGGAAAGAAGACGCGCAGGATGAGGAGAAGGTCAACGCAGCGGTGGGATGCTGGGAGAAGCTCAAGCGGGACCCCTGGCTCCTGCCTCTGGTCCACAGCGAGTTCTGGATCTCGGCGACCTTCTCCCTTATCCAACCCTTCTACCCGATTCTGGTGAGTGCAGGGCAGTAATAGAGACCAGTGCAAAGTGTGGCGCGCGAGAACAAACAGCGTCGTCTTTTACTGCTTTGGTTCTTTTATGCCGAGCGTTTCAGTTTATTCGATATAGATCTGGCCTAAAGGAAGGAAAGAAAAAGTTTATCAGAACGCGTTAGGTGACCAGTACATCATATACTAGAAGTATTCTTCACTACGGTCCAGGTAAGCAATCTTTAAAAACCGCGTTTTGTAGTTGGTACGTTTTCAACAAAAAAAAAATGTCGAATAAAGTGACACACGCTGTATCGCTTTCCTTACTTTCGCCAAGCCCCTGTCAGGGCGGCTGTTAAACTGCGCGCTCTGGATACTACAAGCGCGTTTCTCAGCTTACCTAACACTGGAGATGAGGTCAGAATACTGAATACCATGTACAGTCGACTAAAGGCCACACTAGTTTATAGGACGCTCTCCCCAAATTAGGAGACGATAATTGAGAGAAAAGAAAAAAAGGTTACTGGACGGTTAAGAAGGTGTAAAGCTAAACCCTGAGCATTAGCTGTGGTGTGAGAGCAACTACTTTTAATAGTGTTATGATTTGAGCGACTCGACTGCAATGCTCGAGTGCACGTGCTCCAACACGCGTCGCCTTGTGCACCTTACCCCTTCCGCACAGCCTCGCAGGATTTTGTTTTTGTTTCTATACTTGCACTGGCGCAGACGGCCGCCGCTGCGCTTTGCGTTGCTTCGAAGTTCACCGAGCGACAGACGGCTGCAGGCGCCCCGTCAAAACAGAGACGCCGTGCGGTTGCTGCCGCGCCGCACGTTGGCGCACTGCCAAGGTCTGCGCTGCGGACGGGCCGCCGCCGACGGCGCGAAACTGAGGAACGAGCTTAGAAGACATAGCGCTCTGAAGAAGACTATTCTGTTTGAAGAGCCGATTTACTTGTAGGGAAGCGGCGGAAATCACACCGAGCAGCTAATACAGATCAGGCAGGAATCACCAACGAGTGCAAAGAGCTCACGCAGGAGGGTCGTTCGCAGTCGATTAGCGATGACTACGAAGCGCGGCTGGCGGTTGGTCTTCATCGACTTCTTTTAAGTGTGTGCTGCGAAGGCTGCCAACGCCCCTAACGGCGCGAAACTGCGGAACTAGCTAAGAATAGCTATCGCTCAAAAATCCACAGAGCGCAGCAGTGTTTCACAACAGTGATTTTCCCGAACTCTAGCGACGCCGCAGTCGAGCCAATATGGCGACCGAAAAGAGAATTCTGCTATGGTGATCAGCCTGGCGAAATAACAAGTTTCTTGATTGCACGATTGAGTCGTGTGAAGTTGAGCGCCTGGATTCAGACTAAACGCTTTGTATTACACGGGATAAATCAAAGCACTGATGACGAACTGGAGATCGTCGGGCTGTGTCTGCAAGCATTCGCCGTGCAAGCGGAACCGCACACAATCGTCCCCCGCCTCCACGACGTCGTTAGCGACGTCGAGATATCCAGCGCAGAGTGGTTTTGCACGGTGGGATAGACAGGAAAAGGCAAACATGTCGCGGTTTTACTGCTACATTGTTACAGGAAAGCAAGACTAGGTTTTTCGCAATCATTGCATGACGTTGAAAGCTAAAATGGTTCGCGATGGTTTCGCCTTCTACAGTCGTCTACTTGCATTTTAATTCAGCATACTGAACCCAGTACCATTTACGTGCGGACATCACTTAAGTCCAGCAACCAACGTCCTTGACTGAACATTCGGGGCCAGACTTGTTCACCCCTTTGACAAGCAACTTTTCGTTTCCATCTAAATGAAACATTTTTTGTCCTAAATAGCATAATCAGGCCTTCAGAAAGACCGTTTGTTAATTTTCTTGCGCAAAATACCTGTGGTTGATTGTTTGCAGGGATGAGTAAAATTTCGTACCTAGTGTCATAACTGGTGAAAATAACTGCATCGAAAGGCCGCGACTTATCAAGTAAACACCAAAACGATGGTGGAAATAATTTCTATTTCGAAAGTACATATTACGCTTGAAATTCCGAAAGACAAAAACTGGCGACAAAATGTGTCTGTCCAAAAATGGTGGACGATCTGCTACCCGCTCAGTTTCGCGAAGTACTATTAACTGCCTTCGCTGTATGACTTAAAAGAAACAGCTTATTTGCGAGTGGAAGGATGCGAAATTTACCTGAAACAAGGAAATCGCTGCTTAATTCAAGCCCTCTGAAAATTCCGCTAATACGCGACCACAGCCGCTGTGATTGGGTTGTCAATCCGCAGTTTCTGCATCCAAAGCTGCCTTCCCTTCCTGCTGCTGGGAGTGGAGAAGCAATGGAATAATGCCTGCCTGTTTTCCCGTCTCGTTACGGCATGCAACAGTGTTGCCGGGTTTTCGTTACGCCACGGCGCTCCGGGAGGACATCCGAAACGTCTCGCTGCGCAGCAACAGCAGCTTGAATCTGTCGGGCGAGTTCTCTGTAGACGAGGTCTCGGCACGGCCGCAGTGTTGCCTCGATGTTGTCAAATTCACCGCTATTTTCATAATAATACCTTGAGAACAACGCCTGAATGCGTCGGCGAAGCACTCGGGAAGGAATAACGAAATGGTTCCGTGTGCTGCCGATTATTCTTAGACTAGCGTGGCGTCGATTTTTTGAAAAATCGCCAATAGATTTCCCTGCGTGGCACGCTTTCCGAGGAGCTACTAAATGACTGCAGCCGCCCGCTGCTGTCATTGTTTATCATCTCCCAGCTGTGTGTGATTTAAAGCAGAATTCAGGCGCCTGTGCTCAGGGTAAGCGGCACGCACCGAAAACAAAGCGATGCCGGCAGAGCGGCAAATAAGAGTGTTCACTGAGCTTCACCGCTCGCGGATTTTGAATTCGTGGCGTGCGCCGTCGCCGACATTGTTGTCAATTTTTTTTAAAGAAACAGAAATATCGAATGCAATGGATAGAACCAAACATGACTGCAAGAGTTGGGCAGGAGAAGTGGCGAGAGCGACAGATATGGAGAACAGCACAGGTATTTGAAACTAGGCGTCAGATATATGATGAGACTCTACGCCACAATAAAAGAGTTTCCCCGGAATATAGTTCGAAAACTGAAACTGCAAAAATGCTGCTTTCATGTAAGGGTCGAACATCACCGATATCGAGAGAAAAAATCGCGGCCCTTTGTCGAGTGTATACACCACAAGATTCTCTCTGTTCCAGCAAACAGCTGCCTCATGCGATGCAATAGCGCATGCTACAGCTGTGCGAGCATGAGAACAATGCTTGGTTCGTTAAGTCAAAGTTCCAACCACCATTCTTTCAGGAATAAGTATCGTCTTAGGAATCTTCGAATACATTCTCCCTTTTTGGTTGGTAACAACTTTATTTATAGACCTGCAGAGCTTTCGCCGAAAGGGCCTTAGGTCTCCCACGTGGGGACTCGTCGAGGTGTTGCCTCGCCGTCGCCTCGCGGGCCTGCTGGACGGCCCAGAGTTGGCCACCGAGGCTGGGGCTACGCAAGGCAGCGGCCAACCGCGGCGGGAGGGTTCCGGAGTTAGCACCATGCGGGTTTTTGATACAGTCCCTGAGCATGTGAGTTAAACTGGCGATATCTGTGTGGCAAACCTTGCTATATTTGTCGGGTATGTGGTATCGTTCCGGGTTGGGGTACGTGAGAGTCTGCAGTTGTCTGAGGGCCACCGCGTGCGCCCTGTCCAGCTTGTCGTTGGGCGGAGGGAAGGTTCGGCGGGCCAGGCAGAGGGCCTTGGTAATTTCGTTGTAGCTGGTCAAGTAGTCTTTGGTGCTGTCCCATGGACGACGGTCGCCTGCGCCTTGGCGTGTGCCGTCTCGTTTCGGTTGCGATATGTCTTCGATACTTCTCCCATGTGCGCCGGGAACCACTGGATTCTGGTTTGAAAATCTCGCTGGACTTGTCGACTTCTCAGGACTCGGGCCGCTCTCTGTCGAGATCCATCCTTTGGCGAAGTTTCTGACCGTTTGTCGCGAGTCGCAGAGAACCGTGGTGCACGTCGGATCCGTGAGGGCGAGGGCCACCGCCGCTTCCTCCGCTTCTTCTGCGCGCTCGCACGCTACACTTGCCGTTATGCGCGTTTCGCCACTCGAATCGACGACCGCAACCGCGAATCGCGAGCGTTCTGCGTATTCCGCGGCGTCAACGAACCTTGTCCCCGTTTCGTCTCCGTGGCTGTGTAGGAGAGCTCTGGCCCTGGCCACTCTTCTTCCCCGGTTGTGTTCCGGGTAGGACGTTCCGTGGAATCGGGTCGACTCTTAGCGTTTGTCTGATCGTGTCCGGAACGGCGACTTTCTGGCCTTGTGCGTGGTAACGGATGCCGACACTTTGCATGATGTGGCG